>PVIU01006948.1:0-96364 GCA_004026605.1 Ondatra zibethicus | reverse complement strand
CATTAGAACCTTGCACTTCTCTGTTTCTCCCATGGGCCTAGGACTTCCTGGGGGACTGAGATCCTGTCCCATCATTCTCTCTGTCTGTGAGGTACCCAGGCTAGGACACAAACTATAGGATCTGCACAATGAAAAAATTGACAAAAGACAGTGGAAGATCTCTGGGACCACCTTTCTTTTTCTCTGCAAATTCGGGGCCAAGGAATACTCTGGAGTCACTGCCTCATTGGGGGTTTAGCTTGCTCATGGCACAGGAGCTGCCTCAGGACCCGAACCACCCACAAAGTCTTTACTAGCGAATCGTCCTGTTTGAGCAGGGAGAAGAGAGGGCTAGTTTTATGCCATCCTAGTAAGGTGTGAGGTTATCCTAAGCAGACAGTCTGATGCATGTCTGCTAGCTGACCAGCCACATGGGGTTGTGTCCCACGCTAGGTCTGCGAGGGTTAAGTAGGAATGAGCAGACCAGCAATGGGAATGCTTCTTTGAACTGAAAATGCAGTTCATTAGCTATTAGGCAAAATAAATATTCTAGAACACAAGGCAGTCTTAAACATGCCTCTGTGACTCTCATTATTATCTGATAATTGCTTCTCTGTGTGTGTTCATAGGAAACTCTGCTTTTGTATTTCTGTTAGGAATCTCTTTTTTTTGTAGAATTTATTCAGAACAGCACAGTCGTTCCCTTTATTGCCACACGATGGCAGTGGCCATATATTGCAGAAGAAAGGGCATGGGCCATTTCCTTTAGCTCCTGCCTAGAATGTTTAATACAAGTCTTTGCCCAGTTGATAAGCGGTGACAGATGTTAATGAGAAGCTCCAGTTGAGGGTACTCACTGACTTCACCAGCAACTTGATGGGCAGGCCGTTTCGGTGTTTTGGCTGATATTTGGCATTCACAATTTGTGGTAAATGGAATTTAGGGGTGTGGTGGGGGGGACAATTAGCCTCTGCAGCTGGCTCCCTTTGGGGGTGGAGTTTGGTGAGAACTCAGATCTCCCTGGCTTTAGTCAGACCCTCGTCCTGTCTGTACCTGATGGCCTTGCTTCCACCCTCAGTTTCCTCTTCCTCTCCTTTTTCCCTCTCCTTCTATACTTCTTCCTCTTTCTTCTTCTTTTCCTTCACCTCCTTTCTCTTCCTTCTCTCTTACTCTCTCCTTATTTATTTATTTATTTATTTATTTATTTATTTATTTTTATATTTTTGAGTAGGGTCTTACTATATACTATGTAGCTTTGGCTGACTTGGAGGTCACCTTGTAGACCAGACTGGCCTCAAATTCACAGAGATGCTCCTGCCTCTGCACCCTGAGATACGGGTTAAAGGCGTGTTCAGAGCCTCCTCTTTGAGACAGTCTCACTATGTAGCCCTGCTGGCTTCCAGCTCACTTTCCTCCTGCCTCAGTTTCATCATCTGGAATCACAGATGGGTGCCCTCTCGCCCCTGCACCCTCCCCTTTAACAAGCAGCTCCAGCTACTAAATAAGATCCTTCCTTCCATAACTGGCTGGTACTCATTCCTTTCTGCAAGTTCAAGAAGCCATGAGCTAGGAATGACAACAGGATCCCATCTCACAGGTGGCTTGCCAGCTCTTAAGTATGATCAGTATAAACAAATGTGCAAAATCCTGTGGAAATACATCACAAAGTAGACATCTTGCTCTTTTATCTTCCTCATGATTCCTGGTTCAGTTGTGTGCTGTATAAAATTATATTAAAAAATAGAAAGCCTAGTAGAAGTTTTAAAAATTTTAAAGTCATGATTTATTTTATTTTTGAGACAGTATGTCATGGACCTCAGTTTGCCCTTGAACTTTATTATGAGCATGACCTTGACCTTTTGACTCTCCGACCCCCACCTCCCAAGTGCTGGGATTACAGGCATGTGCCACTACACCCAGTTTATGTGGTACTTGGGGTCTAATGCAAGACTTTGTGCATGCCAGCCGAGCTACATCCCCAACTCCAAACGTTCTTTTGATTTTTAAGAAGTCTGAACAATATGTCTGGCATGGTGGCACATGCCTACAATCCTAGCACTTGGGATGCTGAAGCAGGAGGATTGCTGCAAGCCTGAGGCCAGTCTGGGCTATAGAGTAAGACTCTATCCCTAAAAGTCTCCCCCTTTTTCCCCCCACACCAATAACAGATAAAATAAGCCCAAACTCCACCTGTGCACTGGCTTGGCGCTGTGCACAGACACTGGTGTCCAGTAGAAGGGAAGCAAAGAGTTTAGCTAATTCTGGAGTCATATTTATGTTTAAGCCACACCCTTTGTAAAGGTGCGATTTGGGACAACTGAATTTACTCCCCAGAGTCTTTGTCTTCTCAGCTGCAAGGTGAAGATGAATTTTCTCCCATTTGAAGATGAAGCATCCCCTCACCCCATTTGTTCATCATCCAGAAACAGTGACTGGCCATCAGTAAGCACAATGGGCCTGAGGATGTTTGAGTTTTTAATGGCTTCCTTTTCATAAACGTGCCCAGAGCTATTAGCCATTCACTATGGCAATCCTATAATCAGGCTCTTTTGTAATGAATAAAGAAAGGTTTAATTACCTTTTATTTAAGTAATGGCACCTTATAAATTTGATTGCATCTTGCTGTTTATAAAGATAAGATACCACTGTGATTTAGTCTTAATCTACTTGCATGTACTCTTGCCTCCAAGGGCAACATAATTAGCTGCTTTTCTGTTGGATTAGAACATGTGCAAGGAGAGCTAAAGAGAGACTCCTGTTTTGTTTCCTGACCTAGGAGAAAGCCTGTGACCCAGGCACTACTGGTGAAGAGGGGAAAGGGGCTCTCCTCTGTCAGTGACACACAGGGAATAGTGTTCCTTATAGGCTGTAGATGATATTTATTATCATCTACAACCCTATCACTTGGGGGTAATTTTACCCACCTTTCTTGGATAAACATCAGCTCACAAAGATTAAGTGGTTTGCCTAAGGTGGTCCAGATGATAAATAGCAGAGTTAGGACTTAAACTCGGGTATTTGAACCTGTGCTCTGGCTGCCCAGAAACGCTATCCAAGGTTTGTGCCATGAAAAGAGTAGCAAACTGTGATGGAATCTTGTTGGGAAGGAATCCCCATGACTGAAAGCTGTTGAGAGCCAATGGCTTTGTGAGGTTCTATCCTATGGCTAAGTGCTGCCCACTTCACTTCACTGTTGAGGAAACTGAGGCCGGAAGGGAGGCACTGTGAAGTGGCAGAACTGGGATTGGACCCCCAAGCTGATGTTTTGAGGGTATCTCTGATGTTCTGTCTTCATGCAAATACATTTGGAGGACTGGCTCAGTCCCTCTTTCTGGTTTGGCAAGAGGCACTTACACTCTACCAACTATGCATCATCAGGGCATGCAGGGTGCTCCTCATTTCCTGGTTCTCTGATCCGTCACAGGCAGGACTCTGCTGTTTATTAACCAGGCAAACTGCTTAACCGCTATGAACTCGTATTTACCCCAGAAAGGTAGATTACGTTACCACCAGATTACAGGGTTAGAGATGTATAGAAAGGTTGTCCATAACCTGTAAAGAACGATGTTCCACCTATGGCATTGATGGGAAGTGACCACACAGGTTCCTAGGAGGAAGGAGTCCCACCCTCATTCTCTAATAGAAACATCAAAGAATCACAGGGTTTCTCTCACACCAGGGAAAAAAAACTCTGGGGTAACAACAGCTAAAACATCCATATAGATATGGCTTGCTTTTACCCAGGGAGACTGCTGGTTTTCTTTCTTGTGATGGATGCATTTACTCTTAAAAAGTCTCTCTCCTGCTCTCAATTTCCACTCAGAGAGAAGGGGAAGGACAAGGGAGTTAGGGCACAAAGCATCTGTCTACCCTATGTGAACCAAGGAACCTGCCTACACTATGTTCACCAAGGCCCCTGTCTACACTATGTGGACCAAGGCCCCTGTCTACACTATGTGGACCAAGGCCCCTGTCTACACTATGTGGACCAAGGACCCTGTCTACACTGTGTGGATCAAGGCCCCTGTCTACACTATGTGGACCAAGGCCCCTGTCTACACTATGTGGACCAAGGCCCCTGTCTACACTGTGTGGACCAAGGACCCTGTCTACACTGTGTGGATCAAGGCCCCTGTCTACACTGTGTGGATCAAGGCCCCTGTCTACACTATGTGAACCAAGGCACCTGTCTACACTATGTATTTATAGGCAGAGCTGTAAATGAGAAAGAGCCCTGTGCTTGGAGACAAGGTTCTGGGTTCTAGATCTGGTTATGTTGCTACTTGTGGGATCTTAGGCATGACACTGTCTTTTCTTGGGCCTCAATTTCTCTTTCTATAAAGCAGACAGTTGCATGAGATGGTTAATAATATCCTTTGATTTTATGAATGGCCAGGATTGCCCTCTATCAGTATAGAAGAAAGAAGGAAGGAAGAGGAGCAGAGCACAGGGTAGTGGCTCCAGACAATCCCAAATGAAGGTCATGAAGGTTCATCTGGGTCTCACAAGGGACCAGGAGGGAAGCCAGACACATGTCCTTTTGGCTGTCACACATCGCAAGGGAGTGCTCTTAATCTTCACCTTACTGATTCTGGCGAATGCTACCATGTACACTGTCCAGACAGTTTAAATGGACTTTTAAAGCTTTTGTTTACTTTTATAAATTCACTCTAGGTTCTTTTAAAAATGATCAGAAAACCCAAATATGAAGAGAATGACGAATCTAGACTCATATAATCTTCCAGCTTCTCTAATTTTCCCTCTCTAGCAACCAGTTTTAAAGAAAGTTTTAATTGACACAATTATATCTATTTATGGAAGTACAGTGTGTTATTTCCACACATGTGTGCAATGTGCAGCCATCAGATTGGGGTAGTTGGTACATCCATTGCCTTGAACATTTATGATTCCTTTGTGTAGCAAACATTCTAAATCCTCTAGTTATTATGAAATAAAGAATTAATTGTCATTAACCACAGTGACACAAGGAATTAGTTTTAGATATACATTCCCAACCTCTCCATGAATGTTACATATATTATATAAAATCCACTAACATGCAAATTAAGTAAGGTAAGATTTGGGGGGCAGGGTGATGACTCAGTATAGCACATGCTTGCTGTACAAGCATGAAGACATGTGTTCAGAGCCCCAGAACCCCCGATAAAAATCCAGGAGTGGTATTTTGTGCCTCTAACCCCAGTGCTGAGGCTGGGGGCAGACAAGTGGGTCCTGCTGGCTTGCTTCCCATCAGTCTAGCTAAACCCGGATCTCCAGGTTTAGCGAGAGATTCTGTTCAAATAAGGTGGAGAACAATAGCCTGATGTTGACCTCTGGCTTCCACATGTGAAGACTGCAGGAGAAAGTGTTCTTATGTGCATGTGTGTATATGTGTGTGTCGTGTGCATGTGTGTGTCAAAATAAAAAAATAATTTAACATCTCACTTTCTAGCAACCTAGCAGGTATCTGGGTGAATAAGCCCCTCTGGAGACCACTGGTCTGGGCTCATTCACATTTTGAGACTTTAGCTGTGAGTTGGGAGGAAGCTGATGACAGACAGTTCTGCACCACGGGCACATGCACTGTTCGGCTCCTATCAGGGACACTACGCACGTTCCCAGTTGGATGAATGGAAGGATGAATGGGGTGACGGGGGGGGGGGGAAGATCACAGGGCTGGCGTGAGGAGAAGGGAGGCTGACTATGACGCTGCAGGCTGCAGAGCCTTGGCTGCTTGTCAGGGAGGCAAGTCCAGCTTTTCCCACCTGGCTGGTCTATGCTGCTGCAATGCCTAAGCAGCTGCCAGGATTTTGACAGACCCAGGACCATGAAAAGTTGATGATTAAAGTGATTGTAGCCTATGGAGGGTGACAATGCTCAGTAGATCAACTTGTGTCCCCTTTCCCCACCCCCACCCCGCAAAATTTGGTGTGCCCCGGACCTCACAGCTAGAGTTTGCGGTTAGAATTGCATGGTCTATATGAGATGGTAGGAGCAGCTGTAAGCATTGAAAGAGAAGTGTTTCAAAGATCCCATTTGTCTAATGAGTTCCCAAGAACCCAAGCCCCCAAAAGCTGAGGTGTTGAAGCCTCATTTTCTGAGATGAGTTCATCCTTTCCTAAAATACCTAATGACCCAGAGTACAGGAGACTTAAAATTTCCTTATGGTCTGTGTGAACTGAGGAGCTGGGGGAGGGTCACAATACAGGATCGAGCCTCTCATTATTGCCGTGTGTGTATGCGTGAAATAAGTAGATAGCCAAGTTTAGCTTACTGCCTGCCATTTGTGACTTTAAGAAATGCTAATTCTTTTGCCTTTCTTTTGTGCTTTTGTCCTGCCTGCCTTCAGACCTCTGGTCCATCCTGATTCCATCCCTCTCTCCACTGGCCTCAGTCCCTGGAGGAAGATACCCTTTCTCAAGTTCCTCCAACATTGACTCTCTGGACCACAAGTGCAGCACTGATCCCACCCAGTCCTGTATTATCCCATTATCTCGAATTGCTTCCTGTCCGTCTGTGCTGTGTGCCTGCTACTCATTTACCAGCACCACAGACCTTAAGGGGAGTGAGCACCAGACCTAGGGCGGCTGCCCTGGGCTGGGCTTGCTTGCTGCACCAGGGGTCTTGTTCCTGCAACTCTGAGATAATGATTTTTTTGCCTCCCAGGGTTGCTGCTGGAGATAATGGGTGCGAAGTGCGTAAATCATTGCACCAAGTAAAGTGCTGTTATTAGCACCTCTGCTGAATCTATAGAGCCCCTTGCCTCTCCTTGCCTGGTGGGGTGTAGCTGATAAATACCTGATTGATTGAAGATGGAATTGCTTGGTGACAGCTCCATTCTCAGGCTCCGCTAAAGTCTAATCCTGCAATTACTCCCTTCACTGGCGATGCAAAACCTGCTGAGTTTACTGCAGCCCTAAGTGCCCTCCGACTTCAGCCGATAAGGAAGGGATGCTGTACCTGAAGAAGATGACCCTCAGTGGCACCAGAGCACCTTCCGCAGACAGCGCTGGCTGTCACCTGGAAAAGTGCGGCTATTCCTTTTACTACGCAGTTGTCCCTGCAGAAGACTCAGCAAGCCCAAGGAATACAAGTCCTTTCTGTTAAGGTATCATGGCACTGATGGAAGCTTGTAGAATATTTCCCTGCTAGGCTCCATAAATGAGAAAAAGGAGGGTGTGTGCAGCACCCACCCACAGGCAGCGAGAAATCACAGCATTCTCTCTGCGAGGTTTTGATACGAAGCCGGGCAGTTACTTTTCTCCCTCTGTGATGAAAACTCTCGTTTGGGCTTGCTAGCAAATGCCGTGTGGAGCTCAGCTTTTGTTAGTCTGCTGAACAATGTTATTGGTTATAATTGGGGCAATTATGAGCTGCTGGAGGAAGCTAAACACAGATGTTTAAGCCCAGGCTTGGGGTATTCAAGTCCAAAGCAGCGTGCTTTAAATAGCCCCCTTTCCAAATCATCCTGCCTGACTTGAAATTCCCCTCCAAACTTGCCAAAGGAGGATGGGGGAGAGGAGAGGATGGGTAGAGAAGGGAGGGGGGCGAGACTCACAAAGAGAGGAGGAGGAGAAAGAGAAGGCTGAGAGAGGGCAGAGAGAGTTCAGATGCTCTGACGTGAGAGAGAGTTCCATGCGACCTGGGTAGAGAGACCTTTGGATGGGACAGACGGGCAGTGGAGAGAAAGATGTCAAGAGAGAAAGGATACCTCGAAACAACCCCGGATCCGGAGGACCAAGGTCATGCCTTCAGAAATGCCCAGGAAATCCACCCAGCCAGCGACTGACTGCGTTCAGCCATGCACACAGGTGAAGCTCAGCCCTCGGGTCTGCCTTTTCTCCATATTGTTAACAATTTCCATTAAGGTGTAAGAGAACTCCAACCAGAATGACATCAGATCCAACGACACCAGAGCGGCAGCTTACACAAAGGGCAGGAAGCCACAGACGAAAAATCCCCATAAGGTGTGCCGGGGGCTTCCTAGGGCTGCTCTGAATGGCAAGCCCCTTCCCAGGGTCTGCCCTCTCTCCTGTAACCACCTCTTCCATGTGTATCTGTCACCCAGTAGGGGCCACAACTGGGAAAGCAAAACTTTTCCTCATTTCCAAGTTTAGCTTTCCTTCGCATTTCTCTTTGAGCTTAGCCAGCCCTCAGTCCTCCCGCTTCTCTACCATCGGAGCACAGAGAGTAAGATGAATGGAGCCATAATCTCACAAGAGGCCGGCAAGCAGCCACAGTGGACAAAAGACAGAGGTGGAGGGGACAGCCGGGCTTTCCTGCTTTCCCCGAGAGGCTCCAGGCAGATAGTGCCGGCCGGCTGGTGTTGGTGCCACATGCATTGCCTACCTGACGCTGTCTGTCACAGGGCTCTCTCAGATGTGAGGCTTGTTCCTCTGTGTCAGCCACACCAGCATATATATCCTCCTCCCCCCCCCCACGCACAGCCCTCCCCTTCCCTGCCTACCTCGACGATGACACATGCCTACGCTGACCCCCTTCATCAACCGAACAACCCAACTACAATCCTGCCTGACTGGCCCCCTCCCCTGCTCTGCATTCAGACTTGTGACAAGCCAACCTCCCCATCAATCCAGCCTCTAGCCTGCTTCACCTGGACTCCGGATCAGCCAGGATCCCTCAGCTGCCTCTCCGGTTGCTTTCAGAGCCACTGTGAGGATGGCCAGGCAGGGAGAGCTGGCAAGTCACTCAGAAAAACAGACTCCTGGTGACAGGGGATGAGGCAGACCCCAAATCCTGTAGTCTTCTTCAGTACCCTCTCTGCCTGAGGAGTGAGGATCAGGCAGCACACGGGAGAGAGGGGGAGCTCGTGCCCACTTCCCACTGGCTCAGAGAAGGGGTGAGCTGAGCTCCCTCCTGATGTCCTGACCCCACTGGGGTGGCAAGCTCTAGGCCACACCAGGGTGGCTCTGGAGGCATTTTCCACAGGTGCCCACAGCACAGTACAGTACACATCACAGAGCAAGAGCTCGGCAGGGGCCCTGAGATTTCAGCCTTCTCCCTCGGAGCAGGTGCGTCTCCTGCGAGTCTCAGATTCCTTTCTGTAGAATGGGTGCACCGACTCCCGAGCTGGGAGCAGGGTAATGAGATTCTGTTTGTATCTGGAACATGCAGGCCTTTAGTAAATGCTAGTGCCGTGTTCTCTCCCATCTCACTGTCTTGTGCCTCGAGTTGGTGCCACCTGAGGTCTTACATCAGCATCCAGGGGGTTCCCAAGCTGCCACCGCACCTTAGGGTATCAGAGGCTGCTGAAGCCACCCTGGCCCTGTTGCAGAACCCCAATTTCCTTCTTAGCTCAGGCAGGGAGCATTCTGCAGACAGGTGGCTCACAGGCAGCTCAGAGTCCAGCCTAATTCCATGGATCCCCTTTCCTTGCTCCAGGAGAACTGCACCAGGACCCTGTGCTTCATTCTCCTAAGATTTAAAATATTCCAGATGCAAGGCTTTCATCACCCAATGAGAGCAAGCAGTCGCACATCTAGCTCTTGGTGGACTGGGGGCTTGGCAGAGGAGGGTGGAGGGAAGCGCTTGCCCTGACCGCTCATGGGCACAGGGTTTGAATGTGTCGGAAGCATGCTTTTGAGTGGCGGCGGTTGTCCTGTTGAAATTATAGTGCAACAGAAAGCAAACAGCAAGCACTTGTCCAGGTGAAGAACAAGTCCTGAGAATAAAGTTCCCACTCGTGTATGTTCCCGGCGAAAAGGTCCAGGCAACCAGCTTGCCCACTCGGCACTGAGATCTCTGAAGTCCACTTCCTCACCACGGGCCAAAGCAGCCAGGACAAACTCTTCAGGAACTCAGCATGACCTCTGTATGACATGGGATGTGGGGAGGGGGGCCGGTTTTGCATCTTGCTGTAATTTGGGGTCCTGGGTATGGAGCCTCATCTTGTATGTGCTGTGGCAGATGTTGCTGGCTGGCTGCTCAATATGTTCCCATCCCCTTGTTATTCCTTATTGAGCAGGGGTTTGAGTTTTATTCAAAGTGACAGCCTGCTCAGCTAAAACTCTGCATTTCCCTGGCCTTTGGTGCAGCTGAGGCAGCCAGTGAGAGTCAAACCACTGGGTCTTTAGGTGGGGTTTTGAGGAAGTTCTTTTTAAGGTGTCCACTCAGGCAGTGGAGGCTTTCTCTCTCCCCTGTTCCTCCTTTCCTGGAACACATGTATGATTGCTGGAGCTCTAAGCCGCTCTCCTGGATCTGGAGGCAACTTTGCGGTTGAAAGCCGTATGGTTACCGGCTGCTTTTCTTGATGCTGGGAAACAAATACTCAACAAACGAAGAGGGAAGGGTGCATTTTGGCTCACAGTTTGAGGGTACGTACAGTCTTCCACGGTGGGAAGCAATAGGAAGGAGTCTGAAGCCCCTGGTCGTATTGCAGTCACACTCAGCAAGCAGAGAGCAATGCATGCTGGCACTCAGTTCCGTTTCTTCTTTTTGTTCAGTCTGGGATCCCAGCCAAACCTACACTTGTTACCTATACTTAGGATGGGTCTTTCTGCCTCAGTTTACCTAATTGAGAAGCTCCCTCACAGACACACCCAGAGGTTTGGTTTTATGGTTCTAAATCCCATCGAGTTGACATTATTATCCATTGCAGAATTCATAGGCTAAAGGTGATTCAACGTCAAAAAGACAGTTCTGGGTCTTCCGTGGCCATGAACCTGCCATATTGATTCTAGACTTCCAACGATCAGACCACTGTTTTTTGAAGGGGGAAAAACCCTCAAAGCTTTATTTCCAACGTTATCAGGATTCAGTTATACCTTGCTCTGTTACGTTTAATGCCAAAGGTGGAGGCTTAACACAACAGAGCCAACCAGTGCCTATCTCATGATTCTACAGACTGGGGATTCAGGCTGGGCTCAGCAGGGAAGTTCTTCCGGTCTCAGCGGGAAGCTTTCACTCATCATCACCCAGCTGCAAATCTGTTTTCAGAGGCTGGCTCAGTTCTCCTGCTGAATTCTTTCCTTACTGTACTGAACTCTCCATAGTTCCTAGCACATACCATCTCACAGTGACTGTGACGGAATGTCTTGGCTGTCCAGGACCAGGCAGGCTAGACACTACAGTCACAACACAAAAAGGGGACAGCTGTGAGAGCCAGTCCACACTTTTGTTTAAGTCATCGATTTGTATCTTATGTTTTACTCAGGGGAATACCTTGAATAACACTCCTGCCGTTCGTTCTTAGAATGTTGAGCGATGCTGGTGGTGGTGCGCACGCCTTTAATCCCAGCACTTAGGAGGCAGAGGTAGGTGGACCTTTGGGTTCGAGGCCAGCCTGGTCTACAGAGTGAGTTCCAGGACAGCCAGGACTACACAGAGAAACCCTGTTACAAATATAAAAAACAAACCAAAAAAAGAATGTTGAGAGGGCTAAATACTTTCCTATGCCACAGCCAAAGAAAGAAAAAAAAAAGTGATCGTGAAGAGTCACCTCCTCTAACGTTTTCTTTCTCGTTTATCAAATGAGAGAGGTGAAGCCAGAGGCCTGGAGGTTCTCTGGGAGTCGAATGGAGATGTGTGTCCCATCAGGCTATTTTTAAGATAGAGGAGAGGGGTGGGATGAGCTCAGGGAGGGAATACACCCTTCAGAAAGCAGAGTACACGTTTGTTACTCCGTGATGGCTTTCTCCTGTGTACCTTGCTACAGACTCATCATGCTGCGGGGTCCTTGTCTTTCCTGTTGCACAGAACGGTGACTGGTTAGAGAGTCACAGCTCTCCTTTGTTTTCCTGACTGAACAGACACCCTAGGAAAACAGCTCAGTAAAGGGCTTATCTTGTAAGCATGGTGACTTGGATTTGACATCCCAGAACCTATATTAAGAAAAAAAAAAAGCCAGTCATGGTGGCATGCACTTTTAATCCCAGCCTTGGGGAAGGATGTCAGGTAGATGCCGGGCCTAGCCAGCCAGTCAGCATGGCCTACTTGGCAAACACCAGTACCAGGCCAATGAGAGACTGTGTCTCAAAAACAAGGTGGTCGGTGACTGATGATTGATGCTGTGGTTGTTCTTTGTTCTACACACACACACACACACACACACACACACACAATCATATTCTGGTTTTGAGTCCTAAGTGTCCCCCATAGGCTGTTTTGAATATTCAGTCTCCTGCCATTTGGAAGGCTGTGGAGCTTTTAGGAGGTGGGGCTGGTTGCTGGCCATCTTGTGAGGGATGCTCACCATATGCTCCTGGCGCCATGATGGACCTACTACACTCTGAGGAGCCAACCCATCTTCCCTTATGTGGTTCTGCCAGCTTTTGGTAGCAGCATCGAGAAAGTCACCAATGCACTTGATGAGGGAGGCCACCTCACCTCATCTCTCCTACTTTTGCTGGTTTTCCTCCCTCAGGAGAAGGACCCAAGTTGAGGACTGGAGCAGGCTCCCGTGGTCCCCACAGGCGAGTCTTGAGGCAAATGGAGCAGACTTTTAGAACAGGGGTCAGACCCACTCTAAAGAGGAACTGCGGGGGGAGGGGGGACAAAGTGCTCAGAACCTTGCCAGTTCTTCTGGACAACTCCACCGGCCTCCACCTACCCAGTTATCTCCCCCTTCCAAGGCCGAGAGCACCTTCCTCCCAGGTGTGTAGCCACCCAGAATTTACTGATGAATTAAGGCGCCTCCAGCCAATTGGTCTCCTTAGTAACCGCAGCAGCAGGGTCCCGGCTGGAAAAGCTGCTACTGCTTTTCCAAAGAGGGCGACCGGGCTTCACGTTTTTAAGACTCTTTCAAGTCACAATATAGGAGGACATTAAAAATAGACACATCTCTCCACAACTCTGTGTCCAAAAAAGGATGGACTTTTGAAGTATCAAGGGCAAGGTGAAAGCCAGAGACATCTGAGAAACAGGTTCCCTCCATTGGATGCATTTATTTGTTTATTTACTGATGCAGGCACTAAGGATGGGATCCAAGGCCTTGCATATGCCAGGAAGGTTCTGTACTACTGAACCACATCTCTAGCCCTGAATGGGCTTTTGTTTTTAATTGGTGCATAAGAATTATCCATATTTAAGGTCTCTGAGTGGTAGAGATTCGTGTGCACCACATGGAATAACCAAGTCACGGTAATGAGCAATGTCATCACAGCATCGTGGGGTCATTCTTCACGTCTATGGCATGGAATGCAGCTATCATCTTTGCTACTTCAGACATTTGTCATTTCTCTGTGTGGACACCCAATCCTCAGCTCTATCTATTTTAAAACACACAATAAATCATTACCAATGGTGTTACAGAACACTAGAACTTAGTCCTCTTATCTAACTCTGTTTTTGTACCTCTTAGCCACCTTCCATGTTCCTCCTCTTCCTTCCTCATCCTCGGGTAATCACTATTTTTCTTTCTACTTTTGCAACTTCAGTTTGTTGTTGAGATGGGGGTCTTGCTACGTTGCTGAGGCTAAGATGATTCTCCTGCATCAGCTTTCCAAGTGTCAGAGACTACAGGCGTGCACCATCAAAGCAGGCTAAGTTCCACTTAACAGTTTTTTTTAATTTTTTTATTGATTTTTATTGAGCTCTACATTTTTCTCTGCTCCCCTCCCTGCCTCTCCCCTTCCTTTCAACCCTCTTCCCAGGTCCCCATGCTCCCAATTTACTGAGTAGATCTTGTCTTTTTCTACTTCCCATGTAGATTAGATCTATGTAAGTTTATCTTAGGATCCTCATTGTTGCATAGGTTCTCTGGGATTGTGATTTGTGGGCTAGCTTTCTTTGCTTTATGTTTAAAAACCACTTATGAGTGAGTACATGTGATAATTGTCTTTCTGGGTCTGAGTTACCTCACTCAAAATGATGTTTTATAACTCCATCCATTTGCCTGCAAAATTCAAGATGTCATTATTTTTTTTCTGCTGTGTAGTACTCCATTGTGTAAATGTACCACATTTTCCTTATCCATTCTTCGGTCGAGGGGCACTTAGGTTGTTTCCAGGTTCTGGCTATGACAAACAATGCTGCTATGAACATAGTTGAGCACATGTCCTTGTGGCAAGATTGAGTATCTTTTGGATATATACCCAAAAGTGGTATTACTGGGTCTTGAGGAAGGTTGTTTCCTAATTTTCTGAGAAATCGCCACACTGACATCCAAAGGGGCTGTACCAGCTTGCATTCCCACCAGCAATGCAGGAGTGTTCCCATTTCCCCACAACCTCTCCAGCATAAGTTGTCATCAGTGTTTTTGATCTTGGCCATTCTGACAGGTATAAGATGGAATCTCAGAGTTGTTTTGATTTGCATTTCTCTGATGACTAAGGATGTTGAGCATTTCCTTAAGTGTCTTTCAGTCATTTTAGATTCCTCTGTTGAGAGTTCTCTGTTTATGTCTGTACTCCATTCTTTTTACTGGATTATTTGTTCTTTTGGTGTCCAATTTCTTGAGTTCTTTGTATATTTTGGAGATCAGGCCTCTGTCTGATGTGGGATTAGTGAAGATCTTTTCCCATTCCGTAGGCTGTTGTTTTGTCTTGTTGACCGTGTCCATTGCTTTACAGAAACTTTTCAGTTTCAGGAGGTCCCATTTATTAATTGTTTTTCTCAGTGTCTGTGCTGCTGGGGTTATATTTAGGAAGTAGTCTCCTGTGCCAACACGTTCAAGTGTACTTCCCACTTTCTCTTCTATAAGGTTCAGTGTGGCTGGCTTTATGTTGAGGTCTTTGATCCATTTGGACTTGAGTTTTGTACATGGTGATAGATATGGGTTTGTTTTCATTCTTCTATATGTTGATATCCAGTTATGCCAGCACCACTTGTTAAATATGCTTTCTTTTTTCCATTTGATATTTTTTGCTTCTTTGTAAAAAATCAGGTGTTTGAAGGTGTGTGGATCAATATCTGGGTCTTCAGTTCCTTTCCATTGGTCCTCCTGTCTGTTCTTATGCCAGTACCAGGCTGTTTTCAGTACTGTAGCTCTGTACCAGAGTTTGAAGTCAGGGATTGTGATGGCTCCAGAAGTTCTTTTATTGTACAGGATTGTTTTGGCTATCCTAGGTCTTTTGCTTTTCCATATGAAGTTGAGTACTGACCGTTCTTTCGAGGTCTGTGAAGAACTTTGCTGGGATTTTGATGGGCATTGTAGTGAATCTGTAGATTGCTTTAGGTAAGATTGCCATTTTTACTGTGTTAATTTTACCTACCTGTTGACTGAGGTTTTCCATCCCACCCAGCCCTATAGCTGTTCAGCCCCAAAGAAATATACAGAGGTCTACATTAGTTATAAACTGATTGGCCTAGTAGCTCAGACTTCTTATTAACTCTTATAACTCATATTAGCCCATTATTCTTGTCTATGTTAGCTACATGGCTCAATATCTTATTTGGTGAAACAGTCACGTCTTGTTTCTTCTGTGGCTTGGTCACGACTGCGGAAAATGAGCTTTCTTCTTTCCCAGATTTCTCCTGTTCTCGTCACCCCACCTCTACTTCCTGCCTGGTTGTCCTGCCTATACTTCCTGCCTGGCTACTGGCCAATCAGCATTTATTTAAAATATAATTGACAGGATACAGACCATTGTCCCACAGTACCTACCCAAGAGCATGGGAGATCTTTCCACTTTTTGGTGTTTTCTCCAATTTCTTTCTTTAAAGATTTAAAGTTCTTGACATACAATTCTTCCACTTGTTTTGTTAGAGTTACTCTGTGATATTTTATGCTATTTGGCTATTGTGTTTCTCTGATTTCTTTCTCAGCCCATTTATCATCTGTGTACAGGAGGGCTACTGATTTTTTTAAAGTTAATCTTGTATCCTGCTACATTACTGAAAGTGTTTATGAGTTGTAGAAGTTCCTTGGTAGAATTTTTGGGGTTGCTTATGTAAACTATCATATCATTAGCAAATAGTGAGAGTTTGACTTCTTCTTTTCCGATTTGTATCCCCTTGATATCCTTTTGGTGTCTTATTGCTCTAGCTAGGACCTCAAGAACTATATTGAATAGATATGGAGAGAGTGGAAAACCTTGTCTTGTTCCTGATTTCAGTGGGATTGCTGGTAGTTTCTCTCCATTTAGTTTGATGTTGGCTATTGGCTTGCTGTATATTGCCTTTATTATGTTTAGATATGTTCCTTGTATCCCTGCTCTTTCCAAGACCTTTATCATGAAGAAATGTTGCATTTTGTCAAAAGCTTTTTTGGCATCTGATGGGATGATCATGTGGTTTTTATTTTTCAGTTTGTTTATATGGTGGATTACGTTGACAGATTTTCATATGTTGAACCATCCCTGCATCTCTTGATCATGGTGGGTGATGGTTCTGATGTGTTCTTGGATTCGATTTGCCAGTATTTTATTGAGTATTTTTGCATCAATGTTCATGAATTAGAATGGTCTGTAATACTCTTTCTTAGTAATGTCTTTCTGTGGTTTGGGTATCAGGGTAATTGTAGCCTCATAAAAAGAGTTTGGCACTGTTCATTCTGTTTCTATTGTGTGGAACAATTTGAGGAGTATTGGTATTAGTTCTTCTTTGAAAATCTTGTAGAATTCTGAGCTGAAACCATCTGGTCCTGGGCTTTTTTTGGATGGGAGACTTTTGAAGACTGTTTCTATTTCTTCAGCAGTTATAGGTCTGTTTAATTTGCTTATCTGGTCTTGATTTAATTTTGGTAAGTGATATTTATCCAGAAAGTTGTCCATTTCCTTTAAGTTATCCAATTTTGTGGAGTACAGGTTTTTGAAATATGACCTAATGATTCTCTGGATTTCCTCCATGTCTGTTGTTACGTCCCCTTTTCATTTCTGATTTTGTTAATTTGGATATTCTCTCTCTGCCTTTTTGTTAGTTTGGATAAAGGTTTATCTATTTTGTTGATTTTCTCAAAGAACTAGCTCTTTGTTTCATTGATTCTTTGTATTGTTTTCTTTGTTTCTATTTTGTTGATTTCACCTCCAATTTGATTGTTTTCTGGTGTAGGAGGTCCTTTTATATTTGTGTTGTTTTTATTGGTTAATAAAGAGACTGTCTTGGCCTTTTGATAGGGCAGGACTTAGATAGGTGGGGAAAAGAGAACAGAATGCTGGGAAGAAGACACAGAGGCAGAGAGAGAGCCACCTCCATGAAGCAGCCAAGTCAGACACGCTGAATCTTTTTTGGTAAGTCATGAAGATGTGAAAGTTAGCCAATAAGAGGCTAAAACTAATGGGCCAGGCAGTGTTTAAATGAATACAGTTTCTGTGTAATTATTTCGGGGGTTAAGCTAGCCGGGCACCAAAAGTGCGGCCCACTCCTCCTTACTACAATTTCCTGCTGTCTAGTTCTCTTAGGTGAGTTTGCTTCTTTTTGTTCTAAAGTTTTCAAATGTTCTGTTAATTCACTAGTGTGGGATTTTTCCAACTTCTTTATGTAGGCATTTAGTGCTATGAACTTTTCTCTTAACACTGCTTTCAGTGTGTTCCATAAATTTGGGTATATTGTGTGGTCATTTTCATTTTTAGGAAGTCTTTAATTTCTCCCTTTATTTCTTCCTTGACCCATTGATAATTCAGGTGAGCATTGTTTAATTTCCATGTATTTGTGGGCTTTCTGGAATTAGTATTGCTGTTGACTTCTAGTTTTAAAGCATGGTGATCTGATAAGATACATGGGGTTATTCCAAATTTTGTATTTGTTGAGGTTTGTTTTGTTACCAAGTATGTAGTCAATTTTTGAGAAGGTTTCATGAGGTGCTGAGAAGAAGGTATATTCTTTTATATTTGGATGGAATCACTTAACAGTTTTTTAAAAAGTGTTTATTTATTACTTATTAGTCATATGTGTGTACATGTGGAGGTCATAGGACTGCTTTTGGGAGCTGATTCTCTCCTTCCACCACAGAATCAGGGAACACGCTTAGGTAGTTAGGTTTGCATTTTATCCACTGAGCTTCTGACAGTCCTTAGGTTCAATACTTAAATCTCCTTTACATGAAGGAGAATGTTTGGAGTTTGTTTTTCAGTACTTAGCTTCTTTTGCTTAACATAATACCTCACAGTCCTACACACATTGCTGCACGCAACAGGATTCCATTGCTTTCTTATAGAGACATAGCATTTTAAAAACATATTCAAGGGTCCACTAACACTTACATACACTCCGTATCTTAGCTATTGTGACTAGTGAACCCTGAACGTGGAAGTCCCCTTATTTCTTTTTTTTAAATATTTATTTATTTATTATGTATACAATATTCTGTCTGCGTGTGTGCCTGCAGGCCAGAAGAGGGCACCATATCTCATTACAGATGGTTGTGAGCCACCATGTGGTTGCTGGGAATTGAACTCAGGACCTCTGGAAGAGCAGGCAATGAATGTTCTTAACCTCTGAGCCATCTCTCCAGCCCAGTCCCCTTATTTCTTTGACATACTGATTCTAGTGTCATTGGATGTATGTCTGATAATGAATAGCTAGATCATACATTCATTCTTTTCTCTTTCTTTCTTTCTTTCTTTCTTTTCTTTTCTTTTTTTTTTTTTGAGGAAACTCAATGCTGTTTTCTGGGCTTTACTAATTTCCACCAGTAGTGTCGGGTGAATTCTCCCTTGTCTGCCCCCGCCCCCACCTCTTTTGGTGACATTTTAACTGAGAGAGAGGACATAGACATTAGATTTTAAGTGAGTAGAACTTTCTTGCAAAGAGCCAGTGACGGCCTCTGAAAGTGTGGACTTGACCATGGTGGTGAGTGCGGTGCTCGGTGCTGTCAGAAGGAAAGGATCCTAACCCAGAGAGGAGAAGAGGCTCACCTGAGCTACAAGAATTATGCTAATTAATGCTGATCAACACAGCCTGTGCCACAGTGGCTCAGATGATGAGAGTTACAAGGCCCACAATAGGCTCTGATTGTAGCTCAGGATGGCAGTGAAATAGAGGTCCTGAGAGGAGAGAAACAAGTCGATGTTTTCCGTTTCTGAACAAAATGTGAGGACACCGAAGACCAATCGCAGGTTCTCAGTGGGCTGAAAACTGCCAGCTTGAAGTCAACGCAGCCAAGGCTCAGGGTCAGGGGGTGGAGCAGTGTTTGGGCTGCTGTAGCAGAGCCCTGTTGACTGAGTGGTTTCAACCATAGGTATTGATTATCCTAGTATTCCAGAGCTCAGGCTGCTTTGCTCTAGAGCCTCTGGAGTTGTCTGGCTGCCTTCTTCTCCCTGTCTCTTCACATGGCTGTCCTTTTTGCGCGTTATCCTCTCCTCAGAGTGACCCCAGCTGTATGGACTAAGGTCCATTTTAAAGACTGCATTTGCTGTTAACTACATCTTCAAAGGCCCTGACTCTGAAGACATTCTCAGTACTGGGGCTAGGTCTTTAATGTAGGAATTTAGGGGGGAGGGTACATAGGTCAGCCTGTAATGGGGAAAATGAAACCACGCCCACCCTCGTGGTGATACAATTACTGAGAGGGAGTGGAAGTTCACTGTGGGGCATGCGGGTAAAGCATGTCAGAGTGATTTTTTTATAGCTTGCCCTCGAACCTCCCATACTTCTATCCACAGGAGCTGGTGTTGGAGAAGGGAGGCCGCTTGTTGGTTCCCGGCCGCCCGGCTAGCTTAGACCCGAAATAATCACACAGAAACTGTATTATTTAAATCACTGCTTGGCCCATTAGCTCTATCTTTTTATTGGCTAACTTTTACATATTAATTTAACCCATTTCTATTAATCTGTGTATTGCCACGTAGCTGTGGCTTACCAGCAAGATTCCAACCAGCTTCTGTCTCTGGTGACTCCATGGCTTCTCTCTAACTTCACCCTTCTTTCTCCCAGCATACAGCCTAGCTTTCCCTGCCTAGTTCTGTTCTTCCCTGCCATAGGCTCAAAGCAGATCTTTATTCATTAACTAATAAAATCAACACACAGACAGAAGGACCTCCCGTGCCAAGCTGAGCCCTGGCTCTATGACAATGGTCCTCTTGTTGTTTTTATCAGAGTGTGTCTGGAGCTCTTCAGACAGCTCTTGAGGTTCCATATTAGTGGTCTTGTTACTACAAGAGCTGTACCCTGGACTTTGTAGCACTAAGCTCCATTTCCAGCCACGCCCCTACACTGTACCATGAACCTTCACTGCTGAGACCATGAAAGCATTAGGAGTGGTGGTCTTTAGAATAAGATGGCATCTGGCCATGTCAGAGTTTGAGCATGGACCCAGGAAAACTCTGTGGAATGGAGTTGGTTGGGATGCAAGGAGGAGTTCCTGATATCCCTGGGTTTTACATATTTCCAGGAATATTCCCACACATTCCGCATTGTTCACATGAGCCCCACTTCTGCCCGTCCCTTTGTTAAGTAGAAAGCTTTATACAGTGCTCGCTCCCTTTTTCTTTCTTGCGGCATCCTAAGTCTCTTCTTTCATCACAAATTACCCAGGGCCCTCAGGATGCTCTCATTCAGTGTTGATGCTTACAACGACGTCATACCCCTGTGAGCCCCTGTCCAGATTTCCTGTGCCATGGTCACATTCTCACCACCTAGGTTTATAGTTTATAGTAGGTATAAAGAGATTTAAGTGTATGAGTATTTTGTCTGAGTCTGTGTATGTGCACTGTGTGTGAGCCTCATACCTGTGGAAGCCAGAAGAGGGTATCAGATCCCCTGGTACTGCAGTGATAGATGGTTGTGACCTGCCATGTGGGTGTTCGGCATTGAACCCAGGTCATTTGCAAGAGAGTGCGCTTAACCACTCAACAACTGCTCCAGCCCCATATGGTATTTTTTTTGAAAACATAAGTCACCCTCCTTCATCCTCCTTTCCAGATATTATCTAATGCATCAATTCATTCTTATGTCATTTGTCAGAGTTTATAGTATCCTGTTCTCTCCTAGGGCCTATTATGTAATGAAGGCAGGTCTTGAATTCCCATCTTCCCATTTTGATTTGAGTGCTGGGATCATGAGCCTGCACCACCATATCTGGTTTGTGTGGTGTTGGGGATTCTGAGTATGACTTCAGAGGTGCAAGCGCTCTTCCAACTGAGTTACACCTTCCGCCCCTCCAAATATTTCTCGATACAGGAAACGTTGACAGATGGGGGATGGGACTCAGTAAAATGTGGTGTAGAGCTCATGGTCCGGCTTAGAAGATGGCCTAGAAGAAACAGAGGACTGTAAGGCAGTTAAAGTGTCTGCAAAGATACTTGGATTCCTTCCCGTAGGGATCGCGGAAAGGCTCAGTGGATGGGGCAGAGGTGAGTAGGTTCTGAAACAGCAAGTGAGCTCTGAGCCGACAGAAGGAGGGAGCAGGCAGGCTCAGACTCAGATCCACCGAGAAAGCATATCGACCGAGGCAGCAGTCCTAGGGGTGGCCTCGGGAACCCAGGCTTCTCCTGGGTCACAGAAAACATGGCAAGTATTTGCTGTATATATTAGAACATCCAGCTAGGCACACAATACTTACTGACTGGAGAGAGCAGGGGAGAGTGTGGAGGTGTGCCTGCTTTTGTGACTGGCGCTGAGGGGCTGCCTGCAGTCTCAGGGTTTCGCTAGAAGGGACTGCGTGGAAAGCTCCCTAGGCCTCCTGAAAACAGTTCTACATGAAAAATAAATCTCTGAATATCTTGATATTTCCTTTCTCTACATCAGGAAATCTCTGCTCGCTAATCTGCCCTTAACCCCCGTCAGAGGTGTGATTGGCTACAGCACCCGCCCGCCCGCGCTTCAGTGGGGAAGAGTCCTCGCCCTCTCTTCCCGTGCGGCACATCAGACAGCGGTTGCCTTAAAGCTGGGATGGTGCCATTTCACAAAATTGGGTTCTTCATGCCAGATGACTATTGTCCCCGAGCTATTTCCTGGTTCTGAAGAGGAAAATACAAAATACATTTTTGGGGGAAAGGAGAGACAAAGTAGCTTCAGTCCTTTGTAATACAAAACAGGTTTCACAGTCCTTTTATTTTCCTGTTTCAATGAAAAGTCAATGGTTTAAGCATCTTATCACAACCTTCTTGGTCCTCCGTAGTCTCTTCCCACTGTGGGCCACTGCAGGTTTAGAAAGACTTGCACACATGGGCACAGGGCCACACCACCCCAGGGCGTTTACTGCTCATGCATGCACTCTGACATCTTTGGAATTTACTCATGGAAACACATAAGCACAGCACCAAAGATCCACAAGGAGCCAAATGGTCAGTTAAGACAACGGGGTTGCTTCTCGAAGGGAAGGAAGGTGTGTTGAATGTCATACAGCCTAGCCTTGCCTAGCACCTGCTTCAGGGCAAGAACTTTCCCAGAGACACTTCATATCTGCTGCCCACTAAAGAGGTCAGGGTTCCCCAGGTCTGGTTCTGGGAGGCTAGACTCCTACCACAACACACAGAGTACTGACTGAGAATGGGCTCCCCACTGAGGAAATACATCTGTATTCTAGACTGTCACGCGGCCTCCAAGGGGCTGCATCTGGGACCTGAATGTTTTATGGAACCATTAATAGTGAATTTTCTGCTTGAATTCCCTGCTGCCTGGAGACAGAAGGCACTAGAGGGCTCTGTGTGGGGCTCAGAGGTGGCGTGAGAGCATTCTGATTTGTATTCCATAGCTTCTTGCATGTGTATGCTTTCAACCAGGCACAGGCAAGCCTCCTTTGCCAGCACAATTCTGTGTGTTCTTATTTGTTCATCCACACATATGCAACAAAGCTTCTGGGTACCAGGCACTGTGTCTGGGGCTGTGCACGCAAAATGAGTCAAGAGCTATTCGATGACATTCTGGACCCCTCTGAGCTTGTCCAATGCAGTTTGTAGGAACGTAAAGCAGAGCACATCCCAATGTGAGCAGCATCCAGATGGTCTTAAATTAATGAGGCATAGATTCAGAAGGATTTACAGATGTGGACTGGCAGGAGATAAGCATGCAAGCTTTTATGTGGTGGTATTTTCTTTCTTTCTTTCTCTCTTTCTTTCTTTCTCTCTTTCTTTCTTCTTCTTCTTTTTTTTTTGCAAAATTTTGTTTCACTTGATTAGAGTAATACTTACGCAGTGAAACTGGAACATGCCAAGGGGAATTGAGTACTTTAAGAGATAGAGTTGGTGTTTACAAGCAATACGATGTTCCCTTGTGCTGAACTATGTGCCGAGTGAATAAGCATTCCACCACAGAACAACTGCCCCAGGAGCACCCTCAGCTGGAAAGATCACTTATGGAACAGGAAATGGTATTTTCTTCCCAAATGAGAATCCCCCCTCTCCCCAACTATACAACCAACACATACTTATTGTGAGAAAAAGTTCAAACTATATGCAAATTAAAAAATGAAAAAAAAAATCCTTTGGACTTCCTCAGAGGCTGTTGATATTGCTGTTGGTAGGATCAATTTTAAACTCAAAGAACTGCATACATCTTTAAAGCCCGTGGTCACCGCATAATTACTATTATTAATATTTTAGAATTATTCTTTGACAATGCAGTCACTTATACTTGATCACGACTGCTCCCAACTCCCTGCCCCCACTTGTTGCTAGTGCAACTGTTTGAAAGTTGAATCATGTGTTTTTATGTTTCTCGTGAGCTCTCCTTGTCCAGTACCAACCGAATTAACACAATTTCCTCACCCTTACACCCTCATTAATCACAATTAAGCATCATCTAAGATCTGACATATAGGCAAAGTTCCCCATGAGTCTCCAATATTTCTTTCATGATAAAAAAAAAATCCAGGATCCAATTGTTATATATTGTATTTTGGGGCCACTTTATTTTTTTGGTTTTTTTGGCATTTTATTTATTTATTTCCATGATATTTATTGAACTCTACATTTTTCTCTGCTCCCCTCTCTGCCACTCCCCTCCCTCCTTCAACCCTCCCCCAAGGCCCTATGCTCCCAATTTACTCAGGAGATCTTGTCTTTTTATACTTTCTACTTCCCATGTAGATTAGATCTATGTATAAGTCTCTCTTAGTGTCCGTATTGTTGTCTAAGTTCTCTGGGATTGTGGTTTATAGGCTGGTTTTCTTTGCTTTATGTTTAAAAACCACCTATGAATGAGTACATGTGATAATTGTCTTTCTGTGTCTGGGTTACCTCACTCAAAATAATGCTTTCTAGTTCCATCCATTTTCCTGCAAGGTTCAAGCTGTTGTTATTTTTTTCTGCTATGTAGTACTCCATTGTGTAAATGTACCACATTTTTTTTTTATCCATTCTTTGATCGAGGGGCAAAGGGAACACTTCTGCATTGCTGGTGGGAATCCAAGCTGGTACAACCCCTATGGATGTCAGTGTGGCGATTTCTCAGAAAATTAGGAAACAACCTTCCTCAAGACCCAGTAATACCACTTTTGGGTATATATCCAAAGGATGCTCAATCGTGCCACAAGGACATGTGCTCAACTATGTTCATAGCTGCTTTGTTTGTCATAGCCAGAAACTGGGGCCACTTTTTAAATCATCAAAATCTAGACCAGTCCTCATGTTTGACTCTGTGCTTTGACAGTGACCTTTTGAAGTTTTCTGTTCAGTTGTCTTATTGAATGCTCATCACTATGGATTTTCCTAGAGCTTCTTCATTTTGATTTGATTCATATTAAGTTTTCCTTTGTGAAAACAATTATATAAGTGACACTCTGTATTTCTCCCATCATTATACAGTAAGCAACTGCTGTTAGGACTCCTTCGTGGAGGGAGCAGCTGACAGACCAGTGTGACGGAGCACAATGTCTTTCTAGTCATTTAGAAACCCAGGAGGCGATAACTTGGGGACCATGAGCATCTTTTGTTTCTGCATAACTTTCAAAGTGCTCTTTTTCTGGAAGAAGGAATTGGTCCCATGGAGCTGGAGTTACAGACAGTTGTGAGCCACCTGACGTGGGTGCTGGGCCCTGAGCAGGTCCTTTGCAAGAGCAGTATGTGGTCTTAACTGGGAAGCTATCTATTGTTATATAACATTTTATCCATCATTAAAAAAAAGGTGGGGTTCACCTGAATCAGAGGTTTTTCTTGGGATTTGCAGAGTGATGATTTTTCTGGTTGCTTCCTTGTTTCTTAATGGCTTCTCTTCTGTTTTTCATTTCTTCTTTCTTCTTCTCTCTTTGTAAGTACATTGCTTGTTTGTTTTGATTTATTTGATACAATGCTTTGGATCTAGCCCAAGATTACACGTGTACTAGGCAAACTATGCTCTCCAGACTTTCATGGGCTCTGTAGATGTATACAGATCTTACAACAGCAGTCTAGGGATGCAGTTCAGTGGAAGAGCACATGAGGCCCTGGGCTTGATTTCTAGTGATGAATCCCACCCTTAGATCCTCCATGAGTCATACACACTTAATACAATATTATTTTTTATTGTTCAAATGGTCCCAAATTTGACAGTTACTCCTGTGCCTCACACTGATTCTATCAGTCTTAGATAGAACGTTGGGTTTTTCTGGCACAAGATATTCAAGAATTACCATGACCTTTAGTGCCACAGCTCAGAGGGCAACCACAAGAGAGAACCTGAATGAGTCCATATGAATCTATTTCTCCCTCACCCCCATTATTCCAGTGGATGTGATGAAGGATGGGTCAGAAAAATGGACTCACAGAATAAACATTCTTGCTTGTGTGTGTTTATGTGTGTGAGTCCATGTATGTGTGCTCTATGGATCTGGAGGGTTTAGTACCCCAGGACACCAAGACAAGGACAAAGTGTCTAGACCAACCCTTTATCATATCGCTCCTCTAGGAAACCCCATCTTTCCATTTCAAATTTGCATCTACTGTTCATTTGAATCCAGTCAAAACATAGCACGATGTTATTTATTTTGGCCCTCGCTTCCCGAGAGATGCATATTTAGATAAACCCTATACATTTGGCCAAAACTGATCTCCTATTCTGTGCCAGAGTCGTGGGTTTCAAAGACAGAGGCTTCCGATAGCTATGCTGAACAGGTGGTGTTATCTGACTACAAGAATAAAAGAAAGGGGGTTCAGACTGAAAAATATTCACAATCGCGGGCAGGTAAGCAGCCGCCTTCTCACTGCCAGACCCCAAATCTGGCAAATTTCTCTCCTACTCCTTGCAAGTCTGGGTGTAAAAGCAACCGAAGTCCATGCATCACCAGACACGCCTAAGTACCTATTATGTGTTCACTGCTGTGTGAGTCGGCAAGCACTTACTGCGAGCCAATACTGAGAGATCTGCTGATGGAGCCAATGGATGGAAGACAAGAGTCACACTGTTTCAGAACTCTACAATCTCTTTTGTGAGTGAGGGGCAAGGGGAAGACTTAAATGGAGAAATGGCTGCAGTTAGCTTGGAGAGTGGGAGAAGGTCTTCACAAGCAGGACAAAAGAATACGTTCTGCTGTTATCCATTTGTTCAAATAATTTTGCACAAGGAATGTTAATTTGGATATCAACACAAGTGATAATTAGATACTCTCAGATTGAGCGTCTGTGGTGCACTAAGTACATTATATAAGGTAAAATGTATGTAATATATGTATATATGCAATGTATATATGTAATATATATGCTCTAATCTTTGTAGCACTATTGTGCACTGAGTTTAGGCCCTCCCTGTCCATGTGGCAATTCATGCACACTGAAGTCTTAGACCCTGATATATCTGTAATTGGAGATAGTTATCAAAGGTGATTAAGGCAAATTAAAAAAAGAAGTCATGTATTGTGCCCTAGTGCACACAATGTGTCCGGTGTTTATACAAAGATGAAGGGACACATGCTGAGGAAAGACCACGAGAACATGCCAAGAGTGTCCTTGAGCCCAGAAAGGGGATGCTACGCTCTGTTGACCCCTTGATCTTGGACTTTCAGACACTGACACTGTGAGAGCATAGGTCTGTAGTTTCCCTCCCCAAGTCTGCAGGGTTTTGCTATGGCAGACCTTGCACACTGTACACATCCTCCAAAAAATCAAACAGGACCCCCACAGGTCAGATGAGAATACAGCTCAGAGAGTTGAACATTTCCCGAGATCTTGCAGAGAGAAGTAGGGTGGCAGAGTGCAGAAATAAGTCTGTCACACTGAGGTTGAGGTATTTTGTTTTTTGAAAGAGGTTCAAGGGTGGAGATGATGTTTAATTTTCCCACTATTGTGTCTCCATGGGTGGTCACAGTCCTAGCCACGGTACTTAAACATTTGTTGAATGAACATCTTTGCCTGGAAAGCCTTAAGTTTTGGCTTAGATAAGAAATCAAGACGTTAAAGCCTGGGAAGATGGCTCAGTGGGTAACAGCATTTGCTATGCAAGCGTAAGGACTTGAGTTCAAGTCTCCAGAACTCACGACATGGGTTCCACATGGGCCTTTGACCTCAGTGCTAGAGTGGGATAGAGAGAGGCCAGGAGCTGCCAGTCTGAGACCCTGACTCAGGGGACTAAGGTAGAGAAAAATAGAGCAGGAAACCCAATATCCTCCTGTGGTGTCTGCATGTGCAACACACACACACACACACACACACACACACACACACACACACACACACACACACACACACGCGCGCGCGCGTGGGCATGCGCATAGCGAGGGAGCTAGACTGAGAGCAAGTAAGGGAGAGAGAATATAGCTCACCTTAAAGCTTTGTTTTGGCTGAGGTTCTTGAAACAGTAAAAGTTCTAGGTGGACTGGAGCAGCCACAGAAAGTTCCAGAAGGTAGATAGCAGCATGACATCTGGACTTCAACCCCCAGCGCACTGTGATGCATTCCATCATCAGAGACCACTGGAGAATTCACTCATTTTTATATTTCAAGTCATTCTATGACTGCTGCACAGAACCAAGAACAGACGGCATTGAATACAACTCCATTAGAAACTTTGGTAGGAATGCAAGTGTCCAGGCTTCTTTGCAAACTTCCACGTGCAAAAAGCATCCAAAGTGAAATGGTCACATGGTTTCAGCAAGATGCGATGGTCCAGGTTATTGTCCCAAATTATAGCATGACGACGTCCTTCCTGTCGTGTGGCAGGGTAAAATGTCCTGTATTCGCTTCTTCTCCACAAATATGTATTATTCATGCACTAATTCTTTTGCTTGAGAAATTCACTCCAGGTGGAGTCACCCGGGGAGTCATTGGCTGAGGTTTACTTATAAAGCACATTTTACCCTCATTATTAGAATCGAGAGTGCTGTTCCTCTTACCTTCTGGCTCATC
The DNA here is from genome assembly GCA_004026605.1 of Ondatra zibethicus. Classification (NCBI taxonomy): domain Eukaryota; kingdom Metazoa; phylum Chordata; class Mammalia; order Rodentia; family Cricetidae; genus Ondatra; species Ondatra zibethicus. The sequence continues at coordinate 68,294 of PVIU01006948.1, read as the reverse complement.
TAATAATTTGAAAAGTCTTTCTCTGCCCATTTTCATTTTTTTTTTGGCCTTTCAAGGTAGAAAATGAAAAATTCTGAATTGCTAATTGTGTTCCATGAAGGCTAAAAGCAGACCACGAAGATAGCATCTCCCATCTTCTTTCGCACCTCCATGAAAGATGACGTCATCCTTTTGGCAACATGAAAGCAGGCGGGCTAGCTGGGAACATAGCTTAGTTACTAAAGCTTTTACAGGGTGATCATGAGGACCTGAATTTGATCTCAGACACAGAGAGCCGGAGACGGACAGACCCCGGTGCTCACCAGCCATCGTACTTTGCCTATTTGGCGAATTCCAGGCCAGCAAGACTCTGTCTCAAAAGAAAACAAGGTAGATGGCACCTGAGGGACAACACCTGAGGTTGTCCTCCAGCATTCACATATGTGCACACCTGTGTACCTGCACATAGATGAACACACACACACTCAGAAAAATGCAAGGTATGTTCTCCCTCCTCGTGTTGTCCTCTTTCCAGGAGATGCCATCATTCTTCCATTACAAGGATACCTTTGTCACATCTGGCACAGTTGTACCTGTGAAGGATGATAATCTCCAGGGTGAGAAAGTAGTAAGATGTTTCAAGACATAGGAGAAGAGGGATCAGCATAATCCCATTATTTCTGAGATATATTGTGTTTGTGTGAAACAGGTTTCAGTGGAACATTAGGGTCATTGCAAGATGAATTAAGTTTGATTCAATAAAAATGTGTGAAAATACAATTTTCATTCTTTTCCTTTTTTTTTTTCTGAGACAGGGTCTCTCTGTGTAACTTTTGGAGCCTGTCCTGAAATTCGTTCTGTAGACCAGGCTGGCCTCAAACTCACAGAGATCTGCCTGCCTCTGTAGAGCTGGGAGTAAAGGCGTGCACCACCGCCATCCGGCGCAAATACTTTTTCTTTGGAAGATCTCCCACAAAAATGTCATAAACACCAACTCCTTACAAAGAGCTAGAATCCAAAGTGTGAGACACACAGGGAGACTGGCAACAGCGAGTGAGCACAAAGCTGTTGGGGGAGGGCTGGCCAATGCGGGGAGATGTGACAAGGCATGCCTGGATGGGAGTCAGCAGGTGACTCGGATTCTTCCTAGCTGGTGCTTTGCAGAGTGGTGGGGACATCAGGTCAGGTGTCTGATTAAGGTCACGTGTCAGCCCAAGTGCCATATACTCCACTCCGCAGGTCCCCTACAGCACCCCTGAAGGGCTTTAGCAGGGGCTACATGGTGCACTGGTGGACGCAAATGTTTTCCTGCATCGTTCTACGACACTTATATTCCCACAGGTGAAACGTTAGATTGTGTAACAGAAATCAGGTGTGATAACTTCAACATCCAGGCAGAGCATTATGCAGTTTTTACAAGTACTTCCATGGGCCCTGCATTCAGCAATGCAAATTAAAACCCACGTTCTGTCTTCAAAGCTGAGTAAAAGCTGCTCCATACTCAGACATAAGCCACTCGGCTCAACTATATCACTGGACACTAGCGGTGACTGAGCAGGGCTTGCCGGTTTAGGGCAACACGCTGGTTTGCCATTAGGGGAAGATGCCTTGGGCTGCAGAGCTGAAGGAGAAGCAGGGACATGATCATAGTTAAACTGGTAAGCTCAGGGGATCAAGAGGACACACATTTGTTTTTCAAATTCTGAAAGGACTATCGTAGGAAGGAAGCTTTTAGAACCATTATCCCAAGAGGTGGCCGAACCTGCAAAACGAATTTCCCGGATTAAGATGCAGGTGGAGATGACAGTTATAATTGGCAGTAAAAAGAAGCCGCGTGCTGTTGGTGGCCTGCCCGCAGAGGCTTCCCAGGTGCTTGGGTAGACAGGCTTACCTTCCTACGCTCTTGGAAGGCAGCCTGAACCACGGGGAGCCAGTGAAAGCTTTCCCATTACTTTAACTGGTATTCTCAGCAACCACACGTGAAGAACTGGGTATGTTTTATCACTTCCATCTTTCAGGCAAAGCAACAAAAGTCCAAGAACTTCATCCACAGGTCCCAAGCTGGTGGCTGGCCCAGAGGTCAGTCAAACGCCAGGCTGGCCTGGGACAGTGTGCCTTCCACTCATCACCAAGAGCAACTGTCTCATTCTCAATGTATGTAAGGGTGATAGACAAACAGCCATGGCAAAAGGCAACACTGTTAATCTTGACCTGGTTGTGGGGGGGTGACAAGAAGCAGTCAAGACTGTTTTAGGAACTCTCGACCTATGATCATCCTCCCCAGGTATAGCCAGACGTGCCTGGCATCCAAATATCTTATAACTTTTCAGCACACCAGGTTCTTAATTTTTAAACTTATTCCCTCTCTAGTTTGTATGTATGTATGTTTTTCTGGGTTGGGGATGAGACCCAGGTCTTGCATATGCTAGATAGGTGCTCTATCTTGATACATATACATGCACACACCTTTATATATGTGTGTGTGTGTGTTGGTGATCCCGCCAAATGAAGCGGTGAACAGACGCTTAAAATAAATTCCACACTAGTTCAGAACTGAGAGGTAGTTATTTATTTAGGGGTAAACTTACAAATCAGAATTCTCTGCTTGAACGGTGGATGGAGGTTGAATCCAAACAATCCGAACAAGCAATCGGCCTAAATGAGCAAGGGGAAAGATCCGCGTACATAGTATAAGAGACCACGCCCCAGTAGGCGGGTAATTACAAGCTGTAAATCTTCCTACAGCGCGTGCGCTCACACACACACACACACACACACACACACACACACACACACACAGACCCTTCCCATTTCTTCAATCAAAGTAAGTTTTCACTGCACCATAGCATAGGAGCAGACCATTACTTCCCAGTGTCCTCACAGACAATTGCTTAGTGCCTCTCGGAACTCAGCTCATTTTCTGGGGTCTGTGTCTAGCTATGGGAATGGGTAAACGACTGTGAGAAGATGTCCTACTGTCTCAGGCATTCCATTCTCCTTCTGCGATGGCTTGCATCATGGGCCAAGAAGATAGGAAGCTGCTTCCTAGAGATGGGGCGGAGGAAGTTCCGTAACCCTTGGTGGGGAGAAACGATTCACCTTGTACCCGTGCTTCACTGCCTGTGGCTAGGGGTGTGTGGGAAAGGTGTGGCCTCAGTGGCACAGACTTCTCTTCAGATGGAACACAAAACAGCTGATAACTGGCAGCCAAAGCCAGTCACGCTGCCCGCAGATGAAATCTAAACCCTTCCTTGATGCAGGTGGTGGAGAAGCCACATACTTGGTCTACTCAGGCTATCCTAGATGAATATGGAAGAAAGGAAGAGAATATCACCTATATTGTGTGTGGTCTGAGACTTAAGGACCCAGACTGGCATAGTGGAAGAACTTGGGAGTCTCTGTGATCATCTCAAAGTGGGAGGGGACTGGCTCTCCACTCCATTCCACCCCACCCCACTATTGTGTAGTGAGTTACTCAGGCTGGGCAGACTCTTCCATCTGCCATTTCAGCTCTTGGCTGAGAATATTTGTTAGAGTGTGCTCAAAGTAAACTAGAATACCCCCTAGGGGGATAATGTTTTAAAGGGAGCCTCAGAAAAATTTATCGTGACTGTTAAGTGGCTAAAGAACAGAGGCAGTCTGGGAAGGGATGGGATGTCAGCTGAGTCTCACCACTAAAGGGAGCGAGTATGCACAGGACTGTGGCTAATAACTGCCTTGGGCCATCCTTAGCATTTGCCAAGAATCTATTGTGTCTTTCCTATTCTTTAAATGTTGCTTTCTTCCTGACAAACCTTTGCTGGCCTGCTTTGTGTCTTGCCAGCTTGGAGTGGCAGATTTGATGTGCAAAGTCTTCTTAAAAAATAATTAAACTAAGGAGTTATCTTTAGCTTGGTTTCTCTCATCTCCTGATCCCAAGGTCATTAACAGTAGCTGCCACCGAGAAGTTTCAAGGCTTCACTTATCAGCAGGATTTATCTTGCTCTACTTTGCTGGGGAAATCTTGGCCTTTATCGGGTGTCTGTCACACTGTGGATGTCAAGGATAGTGGGTTACTCTGAGCCCCCTGGGCAGTGAGGCTGCCCCTCAGACACCATTCTGCTAGCTTCTTGGAGGATGGATAGGAAGATGGAGCCGGAGACTTGAGAAGGTGGAGACCTCTGCAGGAGGCAGAGTTCCAACTTCCACCATCTGCAGGGCCAATGATTTACAGAGCCATGATCACACCAGCTAGAAGAGAGCCTCTTGGGAAGTGGGAGAAACTCTGGGTTGTTAGTTTTCAGCAGTGAGAAAGAGGACTAGGGAGTCCAAACTGGAACTTACACCTAGGTCATGAATATCATCTATGAGCTAGCGTTGCGGGAACCCTCAACAAGCTGCTCCCGGAAGTGAGTTTCAAGGTGGGCCTGTTAGTTACTTCTGCATTGCTGTGCCAAAATACCCAACCCAGATAATATAGTGAAGGAAAGATTTCTTTTGGCTCACGGTTTCAGGGAATTGCTGCTCATCACAGTAAAGAAGGAGTGGCAAAGTTGCTTAGTACGAAAGCTAACAGTAGACGAAGCTGTTAGCTAGCAGGGTGGTAGACCACAAGACCGTCTACAACCTTTAAGGTCCATTTTATTCACGGTTATGTGTGTGTGTGTGTGTGTGTGTGTGTATCTGAGTAGGGGTATGTGTACATTAGTGCAGGTGCCCACAGAGGCCAGTAGTGTCAGATCCTTTAGAACTGGAATTATAGCCAGATGTGAGCTGCTGGGAACGGAATTGAACTTGGGTCTTATGTAACAGCAGAAGATGCTCTTGATTGCTGAGCCAGCTCTCCATTCCTCAGGCCATAACCTTTAAAAAGCCTATCCTTGGGGACATACTTCTGCCAGATAGGCCCTACTCCGAGGTGCTATGGCTTCCTCAAAGAATGCCACCGTTCAGAGAACAAAAGTCAAACATGAGTCTACTAAAATCATACTGCAGCATCTTGAGGAATGTGAGGGCCACTGAAAGACTTCAGAGGAACAGGACAGATAAGACAAGGCAACACCAGGGCCAGCATCTAGTCAGGCATTCTCTGTGTTGGAGACCAGGACATGGCTGGCAAGACAGCCCACATGGGAAAGGGGATTGATGAAGTACAATGATGGTTTCTAATCAGATCACCTTCCTGGAGCCTGAAGAATTGAACCAGGAACTACACGAAGTCTTTAAGCCTGGGAAGAAAGGGAGGCTGTGAAATGACTGGTGGTGGGAAAGAGACTGGGTGGTAGTGACACTCCAGGACACTGTTGTAGCCTGCGTATGAGGAGATGGAGGAACGTGGTATCCATTCTTAATGTTACCATCATGACATTCAGGAAGCCTGGAACTTAGACCCTGGTAATATTCTGACAGTTCCATAGTGGGACATTTCCAGTTTCCCTGACCCATGTTCATTGACTCCCTAACACTGTGAACTCAAACAATTGTAAAGTTTCCTTTCTGTGTCTCTAATGCTTACAACTATAGGTGGAGACTGCTCATTTATTTCCTAGCCTCCCTGATCCAAATAAGCACACAAAAACTATATCAACTACAACACTGACCTATTAGCTCAGGCTTCTTATTGACTAACTCTTACATCTTAAATTAACCCATTTCTATTAATCTGCGTATTGTCACAAGGTTGTGGCTTACCAGAAAGGTTCCAGCAGCAGGGTCTTTCTCCTTTGGCAGCTACATGGCGTCTCCTTGACTCCACCTACTCTCTCTTTATATCTCTTCCAGCCTGGCTATATTCTGCCCTGCCATAGACCAAAGCAGGTTCTTTATTAACCAATATTAACATATTCACAGCACACAGAGGGGAATCACACATCAAACAACCTCCTCAGTGTTCCTGAAGCCTTCTGCTCAGGATGAAGAGCCACCCCCCCATCCCTTCTGTGCCTCCAGGCCAGGCAGAAATTCCTTAGCAAGCTTTGTGCCCTTCTGCCTTCCTTCTCATTCTGATCTCCTGCATCTAATCCTACAGAAAGTCAGTTTCAATTCTGCTGCTTCTGTGTCTTTATTTATAACTTTCCATTCTGATTCAGATCTCCTCCTTTCCCGTTCCTTCCCCTGTGGCCTCATTGATAAAACACTTGCTGTCTTGAAGGTCTAGTCTAATAAACTTACCCACGTTTCTACGAGCAGAATGCATTTCTTTATAATGCTATAATAACATGTAATCCTGGTGTTCTGTTTATTGCTTTTTCTTGTACATGGGACTTGGCCTTCTGGGACAAACTGCCAAACCTCTTATTACTCACTTGGCTGAAATGTGGACATCAATTACTTTTACCACTGTGTATGTTCCTCTTGGTGACCAGCATCTGTTTCTCTGACACCTTGATTGTGATTCTTCATAGGATCGACCCCTCTCTTCCTCCACCTGTTCAAACAGTCAATGACACCATCCCTTTTTCTGCTGCAGAAGTTGTGATCATACAAGGCTGTTTTCCGCTCTGCTGTAGCTGAGCATGGTGGACCCACCAGCATCCCAAGAGATCACTGGGTGAATTTCACAGAACCATTCTGCAGATGTTAAAAATAGGATATCAAGGATAAAAATAAGATCACTGGTGACAGAAGACTTCATAAGGGAGAGCTTAAAGTTCAGGATACAGTGTCCAGTTAGCAAAACCACAGCAGCAGGTTCACCCTTAAGGCCCGTGAGCTTCCCAGTCATGACTTCTTGGCCAAATTTACAGTACCAGGAATGAGTTTCCTCCTGTGGTGTGGGACTTAAGCCCAATTAGAAATTCTTCAGTTATTCCAATGGCATCCCCCTATCGCGTCCACTGACATGTCTTCCCAGGGCAATCACTACTGTAGCTCAAAGCGTTCATAGCTGGATAAGACTACTGATGATTTTTCTCCCCTAGTAGCCTGCATAGTACCTTTTGATATTATAAAGACTAGCCAGCAGGTAGGAAGCTTCCAGATTGGTAGTAGCTTGATTTCAGCCCTGTAATCAAAGTACTTCAGTGGTGGGGTCTTACCATCAGTTTCTAGTGGGAAACCAAGACAATAGGCAATAGTCTGCACTGCTTTGGGGATCCCTCGGATCCTCTACACCTGTCACTGGAGCACTGGGCTTTATATTTGGTGGCCTATGGCATCTGGGGGGAGCATTATATCTCATGTAGGGTAGCTCGTGTGGGAAGTTTATACAGTAATAGGTTCCCATACAGTCTTTTTAAACATCTCTAGTGTTAGCAGTTCCTCCTCTTCCTTACCTTCACATTCTTCTCCCCACTTAAAGTCCTCATTATTTCTCTTCTCTGTTTTGGAAGCATTTAAATAATCCTTGACTCATTATTGAGTTTAAGGTGTTGTTGGAGTGTGGGTTTAGCTTCATTTATAAGAAACAGCATCAACTAAGAGCCCTCAGAAATACCTGTGAATGTCCCTGGATAACACAAAGTGTAGACATAAGTGATTACTCATGCAGGTCAGGTCCTGTAGCTAGTGGGGACCACACTGGGGCACTGGTATAGGATACAGCACTGACCTAGATCCAGGAGAGAGGATGTTCTTGTAACTAGGATGCTCAGCAAGGTGGTTTCTTTCTGGTATCTTCTAAACACATTGAAGTGAGTTACGAGGACTGTGGCTGTTGACTAAATGGGTCACCTGGCTTAGTCACCCATCACTCTCCCTGGATCAGCATCAGTAAGTGCTCCAGGCTCTCCCTCTGGGATGTCATGCTGCAACCAGCTGACAGGTCTTCTGTTATAGACAAGAACAGTGGGAAGGCATTGGAACTTTCCTGCGGGATCAACTTGAAGGATTAAAGAGGTCATAGCTACAAACAGCACCCTGCCTCCAGTTCCAGACTAGAGAAAGCATTTAACCTAGTGGCCATCACTCAGAATGTCAGTGAAGTACCTTGACTGTCTCAGAATTTGCAGTTGGAAAAGCCCAGAAAGCCTGTACTTAAATCCCTTCGAGGAGGACTTTCTGTCAGGTGGTCTGGACTAGGAGTTTGCCGTCAATATAGACTTTTGATCTGCAGGGACTGCATTGTGTACACACCTGGAATCCTGCTCATGTGACCCCCCCCAGACATCTTCAGGACTCGCGGAGTTCTTCCTTTCCCTAGGTGAGGTCTTCTGTCCCTTGCTGCACACCCAGACTAGGGATTTGGTCTTTTGGTGCAGCACAGAGTGAGCTGCTCCTGCTTGCTCAAGGGCAATGTTCAACCTTTTGGAGATAACTATCGTTTCTCCCCTGAGTCATCTCTCTGCCTAAAGGAGCCTGACTCCTCCAGCCGCACATCGTGACCCGCAGTTTCCTGACTCTTCACGATCTTGCTTCCTTCCTTTGGACAATTTTCAGGTCTATGATTAATGCAGAGTCTCCCTCCTAAAAGGATTAGAGTTGGTTTATGACAGCAGCAGAAATGTAGCAAGGTGAGGTTTTGTTTCTGATGCAAAAGAGAAACAGTGATCTTGAAAAACAAGCAAGACAACACGATAGCACTGAGGGATAATAGAAGTGATGCCCTCTGGCAGATGATTTGCCTCTGAGCATCCTCTTTGCTTTTAGTAATCATTTAAAAATTATTGTTATAGTGTGAATGGTGTGGGGGGAGTTGGGGAGTGCTGTGCCTGCTATAGTGCGTGTTGCAGAGGGTAGAGGACAACCTTGGGAGTTGGTTCTCACCTTCCCTTTATGTGGGTGCTGGGGATCAAACTCAAGTTGCCAGGCTTACACATGTGGAGTCATCTTGCTGCTCCTGATTCTGAGCAGCAAAAGTACAACGAAAAAAGACAGTCAGCTGTGGGCACTTGTTGTTAAAGAGGAGAATGCATAGGAGACTCTTAGGGGAGGCATCTTCTTTTGGGCTTCGAGCTTCTTATGCATTTTATAATGGAAACAGGCGTTTTATCTTGTAGCAATTTCAGATTTGCAGAAACATGGCAAGAGTTACAGAGAAGTCTATGTACCTTTCCAAATTCCCTGATGCTACATGTGTCTTACATAACCTTTCCCCATCCTAAGAAACTAATACTGGTAATTATTGATGAAACCCCAGACTTTATTTGGGTATTACCAGTTTCTCACTAATGTCCTTCTGTGTCCCAAGATCCCTGTTGAATCTGGACCCCTGACCGCACAAGTTTCATTTGACTTGTGAGTCTCTCAGATGTTGCCTCATGTAGGAGTTTGGCTATCATCATCAGAAATGTTGCATAATGTTTTGGCTATGCTGGGGATTGAACCCAGGGTCTTGTACATGCCAGGCAGGTAGGTGCTCTGTCCCTGAATCACCTAGCTACATAGCTATTTCTAGTGAAGAATTTCCTTAAATAATGAGATTTGAAAACTGAAGGAGGGTCACCTTTCCCTGACATCTTGGCATCATTTCCAAACTCAGTAACAATGGACGCTGAAAATTCTGGCGAGTTCTGTGAACAAGGCTCCCTTATGTAGAGCAGGAGAAGAGAGTCAAGAATGCAGCCTCTGGTGTTTAAGGAGGGAAGTCAGAAGTAGGGGACTTTAGCCCTCTTACCTGAACATTACTTCATTGGCTGGGCTTTCTAAGAGAGCCTAGGGTGGGCAGATCAGCGCTATATTCTCTGACAATGGTCTGAAGTGGAGGTATCTATATGGACAGACAGACACCCACGAAGGGTCAGCTCTCATCACCTAGGAAACCGAGTGATTTTGGAAGTTTTTTGTCACATTAATGAAATAACACTTTCTGCTAACGGTAAAAATTGACTCCAAACAAGTTCCCCCCCCCCGTTTCCTCCTTTCCTTCCAACTTAGTTATTTGGACATGCCAAAGTTGTTTTTTCCTTCTTCTTCTTCTTTCCCCTTTTCAAGTTGTTTTTACCCCAGTGTCTGTGAACCGTGACAACTGGGGCTAAGCGTGTGGCGTCAATGACCCGCTGGCGAGGCGAGGCAGCTGTTAATCAGGCCAGGTGAGAAGGGATTTGGGGAGGAGTGCATAGCAATGGGCTGTAAAACCTGCATTACTCAGAGACTGAGTGACACCAGTCTGGTTGAATGGATCCCGCAGGCAAAGCGACCAGGTCCTCTGCCAGGACAAGCGCCCATCTCTGCTGATGGCAGTGCGCTGACCTACTTCCCAGTTTGCTATGTGACTTTACAACCCCGAGGACCAGCTCAAAGAACTTGATGTGAACAAGTTCTTCTGGCCTAGATGAGCAAGGGTTTCTGATTGCTTGGCAAAGGCATTTTCTCTGTAGAAACCCGAGGCAAGGTAATAATATAATCTTAAATGGTGTGTGTGTCCTGGTCTTAATATGTAGCCCAGGCTAGCCTTAAATTCATAAGCCTTCTGCCTCAGCCTCTCTAGTGCTGAGATGAAAGATTTTCAAATGGCTCTGAAAAGCAAATACTGCATGTCAAGCAATGAAAAATTCTTCATGTAAACAACACATTTTAATTGAACTCATTAAGCGTTCTTAGAACATTTTCAGGGTGGAATTTCAATGGAGTTAGCAACTGTGACATAGGTTTGATTTAATTCCTTGGATCACATTTTGTGATTGTGCCCTGTGCCTGGCATCATGCGGGGCACCAAGGGCTCATAAAAAGTCAAAGCCTCCAGCCGTGAGCCCTGACATCTTGGTAGGGGACAGTACATCAGAAAGTCAACCAAACCATGTCTGCTAGATGTGACAGGTACTCACAAAGGACTCTGGGACCTCTGAAGAGGGTGTCTAACCTAACCTCTGGGTTTAATGACAGCTTACTATAGAGCTGTCAACCGAGCTAAATCAGAAGACACTGGATAAGAGACATAGCCGCATGGGTAAAGGTATACCCACATGCTGGGCCCTAGTCTGTCTCTGTAGGCGTAGTGTGTCTAGAGAATTGAAGCAAAGAGCCAGGCAACCCTGTTACATGGCTTGGGCTTTCTCTTCTGCTAGGGAGAGGCCCCTAGTTCTCATGGGATGGGATGTTTTTCTGTTTTAGACAAATCTAAAGGGTGATTTCTGTGCGAGCCAGTCAGGATGCTGGGGACTCTGAGAAGATGTTGGCTGAACTGTACCGTTGTGACTTCCTGTTCCCTTCTCTCTGCTGGGTTAACGGGAGGATGTGGCAGAGTGGCTCCCTGCAGGAGTCTGGGTCCTTGAGTGTAAGATCAAGCACAGGTGTGAGCTGGCAGGAACCCTGTTCTCTGGACTGCTGGGAGAAAGTAATTCTACAGACCTGGGAGGAGCCAAAACAAAATCATTGTTTTATGTGTATCTGCATGTGTGTGTGTGTGTGTGTGTGTGCATGTGCTCATGCATTGCATGTGCCTGCATGAGGGGAGACCAGATGAGGTGTAGGGCGTGCTTCTCTATCATTCTCTCACTGAGCTTGAAACTAGGCTGATGGCCAAACCCATGATCTTCCCGCCTCTGTGCCCTCACAGTGCTGGGGTTACAGAACGTGCTGATCTGAACTAAGCTTCCGTGTCAGCATAACAAGAACTCTTACCTACTAAGCTATTTCCCGGTCCCTAAAAGCATTCTCATTACAAAACCGAAACAGACTACACCGCAAGGTGAAACAAATGATGACTGAGTGGTCGGGAGGGGCGATAGAGTGAGTAGATGTCTGATTGCCTAAGGTCCCTCGTTCAGCTGCCAGTGAGTCACAGGCGTTATGAAAGCAAACAAGCCCCATGGAATGACAATATTTATGTACAGTTCACACATTTGCAAGTCCGATTGTGACTTATTTTTCCATTGCTTACATATTTAATGTGTGCCGTGGTGTGTGTGGAGGTCAGAGGATAGCTTTTGGGAATGAAGTCTCTCCTTCCATGTGGGTTTCTCAAGACTGAACTCAAGTCCTCAGGCTTGGCCACAAACGCTTTTACTCACTGAGCCATCTCGCTGGCCCCTAATTGTGATTCAAGCTTCATTGTTCTTCTCAAAGGCCGAGTCTGTACTGAAAGAGAAGCTGCGCGTGAATGCGTCTTCATAATGCCACCGTCAGCAACATTTGGGTGATCTGAATTCAGTTCTTCAGGTGAGTGCGTTTATGTATCATTTACATGCCATTTGCGTGGGCTGAAATCTGCGCCCATTCTCCGCAGCCTTGTATTATAACATCAAGAGAAACAGTGACATGGAGACGAAAATACTTCCAATCAAAACCCATTTGGAAACTTGAAAGCAACACTTAGGGTAATGTTCATGGCTGAAAATGTATTGTCCTATTTTCCCAGTTTACAAAGAGGGCGAGATGGCTCAGAAGCAGTAGGTACAAACAAAGGGACAAACGCTGAAACTGGGATGCAGAATGGGCGCATGTAGAACGCGGCTTCGGGACAAGAAGAAGTGCGCAGTTTATTCAAGGAGGAGTGCAAGTGAGTCCAATTAATGAATCAGAAATTGGATTTTATTGCAGGCGATCATTTCTCTCTGGCTACCGATATGCTGTAATCTGAATCCCATATGGATTCTCCCCAGTTCTGCATCTAGCCCGGCCGCCTACCTCGTAAACTCCCAGCCTGCTAATTTTGATGCTGTAGAGGTAGAAGAGTCCCCAGAATGAACAGAGACACTGTCCAGGGTTTCAGTGATGTAGGAAAAAGAAGCACTCATGCAGAGTGGGAAGCTTAGAGAATCAGCCAAGCACTAAAGAGACACTGAGAACTGATATTAAAACATGGTGGACACCATAGGCAATGCAAAGGCGCAATTAGCATCGAGCATCCTGCTCAGAGTATGAAATTACCCAGTGGGGTACATGCGATGTGTAGGAGAGTATTAGGGACATTGTCCTTTCTGTCTCTATGTATATGGAGAGATGTCGGGGTCCCATCAGTTCTGATACAAAATACCTGACAGAAGCAACTTAAGGGAAGAAGGGTTTATATTGGTTCACGGTTTAAGGGGACACAGTACATCATGGCAGAAAAGGGACAGAAGTTGGGATTGGGTTGGTTGGAATTGGCCTTGTGGCTTCCTAAGATCTCCATGGAGCAGGAAGTAGGGGGGGGTGTTGGCTTTCTCCTTTCTCCCTTTTCTTAATGAACTAGTCTTAGCCTCCAGTCTATGAGATGGTGCTATGTACCACCAGGGCAAGTCTCCCTCTTCCATTAACCTCCTTTGAGAATGCCCTCATCGACATACCCAAAGGTGTGCCTCATGAGGGCTTTCCTGATCAATCAAGGTGATAAAATGAACCATTGCTGCGTTGCTTTCATGGGTAGTAGCTTGCTCTCTGCGTGCTGAGAATGGCTAGGCATTTGGATTTTGATTCAAGTTCAGGGTGGGAACTGAACTGAAAACTGAAGCTGTATGAATGGCATCCACAGACTGCGCATCATTTTAATAGGCTAAGTCAAGAAATGGGCGCCTCCTTCCAAGACTTCTCCACACAGAGGCAATCCAGCTGTGAAAAAGCAAGCAGCATTCACAAGCTCTTGAGTCAGGGACTCAATAATAGTACTTCTCACGATGCTGGTCGTTTCATAACTCCACTCTCGAGACCATGTGCATTTTCCTCGACACATGTATCCAGCCATGTGTGCCTTGTCTTTATAGTTCCTTGTTGTTAGAACCTATTGCCTGGGGGGCTGAACGATCATGAATTTTAATACTGAAGACGAGTCAACAGTATCTCTCTGCGGTGCAAAACAGCTCAGTTAGAGAAAGATGGTCTTTCCTCCAACATTTGATTATTTCTCTTTTTGGGGAGAAAGAAATCAATGATCGGCAATATCTTAGAATTACCCCCAAAGAGCAGCAAAGGAGTAGGGGAAGCTGTTTTCTAAAGAGTAAATTAGAAATCCACCCAGCACTGATTCTCAGGCTGAGAGTCCTCCTTCCTGCTCCCGTGCTTCCTGCTTACTGACTTAGCATCTGATAGAAGGCAGAGTGGTTTTGGTGAGTCATGCACTCTCTATGACTCCCCTGTCCCCATTCCACCCATGTCTCTATTACTACCCACCAGAGCCTGGCTCTTGCTGCTTTGGTCAATAATTTCAAATTTTATACTTGATGGAAATAGTTGAAGCCAATGAAATACGTTTACATTCTGATGGCATAGACTGTGCCATTAGTCCAAGGAATAAAAAGAGCTCAGATCTATCCTCTGCCTGCATTTTAAACCATTCCTAACGGGCTGCAGTGGCTCAGTGGGTAAAGAGCTTGGTGTGCAAGTACGAGGACCCAAGTTCGGAGGCTCAGCACCCATGGAAAGCCAGACGCGACAGTTTGTATCTGCAGTCCCAGCTCTCCTGTGACAGGACAGGCAGCAGAGGGAGAACAATCACCAGACTTTTGGATCAGCTGGCCTGGCACACACAACCGAGAAGAAGAGCCTGGCTTAGAAAAGGTGGTAGGAGAGATGGCTCAGTGGTCAAGAGCACTGGCTGCTTCCAGAGGACACAGATTCAATTCCCAGCACCTACATGCCTGTATCAGCAAGTGACTTGACACCCTCACAGAGACATAAATGCAGACAAACACCAACGCACATAAAATAAAAAAGTGGAAGGTAACATCAACATCTGATGTTGTCCTGTGACTGCCACACACATGTTGTAGCATGTGTATTCCCCTACCATACACACATCCCCACCACACACACACACCACCCAGACCACACACACACACCACACACACATACACACCACATACACAAACCACATACACACCATATCACACACACCACACACACACCACTCAGACCACACACACAACATCAAACACCACATACATACACACAACACATATCACACCACACACACAAATACCACCCAGATCGCACACACAACATCAAACACTGCACACACACACCATACCACATATACACCCCATATATACATCACACGCATACACACCATATCACACACAACACACACACACCACATCACACCACATCATACCACATACCACATACACCACACTACACACACAGAACACACCATACCACGCACACACACATCACACACACACACCACACACAGAGAATACACACACACACACACATAAGATTTCCCCCAAAGCATAGTGGCTTAAGGGTGTGTTGGTCAACTGATGGCCTTTTTCAAGGTGACTGGATAATATGGGTTCTAACTTGATCAGTGGGTTAATCCACTGAGAAGTTCATAGCTGAGTGAATGACTAGGAGATGGGCCTGTGGGAGGAAGCCACTGGGTGTGTGCCTTTGAAAGGAATGCCTTGCCCTGGGTTTTGCACCACAAGCCTGGAAACATGAGTCAAGTGACCAAGGATGAAGACTTGAGTGAAGCGGTGAGTCAGAGCAAACCCATTTTATTTTTATTGTTAAAACCATGATGAACCTCTTTAGAAATGACCTACAATTTGTGCTTTAAATGCTCATTAAGTGGTTTGTGGGCACGGACTGGTACAGGTGACTGTTTGCCAGGTTCCTTTAAAGCGATGTTTCATCCACAGTGTTCCCCACACTTTGTTCTTTAAGCAGGTCTTAAACCAATCCGTGCTGGGGGTAGAGTAGGCATGCCAGAGGGCAGGCAGAGAGACTTACCTATATAAATTATGGAATCTGTCTGTAAGGAAGCCTGTTTCTTCTTTTCTGTTTCTCTCTTTACTGGGTCATTTACTTGGGTTGTACTTGAATTCTGTGTTATTCAGTTTGTTGTTCAAGTTGTTCCAGCTTTGGACATTTGCTATTTGAGCAGCTCCTACATTCCTCAGAAAGACCCATCCCTTTCTTTTGCTGAGCATGTCCTTTCTATCTGTAGCTTCTTGATCCTCAGACTTATCCGGATTGGCCTCAGCCCTGGAGTCAGCTGGTTCTCCAAGGAGCATTGGCTCCAGGTTCTGAAAAATGGTACTTAGCTGGTGTGGGAGGTCCTTCTGTCTATGTGTTGCTTTTATTGGTTAATGACTAAAGATGCTTTGGTCTATAGCAAAGCAGAACTTAGCTAGGTGGGGAAAACTAAACTGAATGCTGGGAGAAGGAAGGCAGAGTAGGGAGGAGCCATGTAGCCCCGCCAGAAACAGATGCCAGAACTTTACCTGATAAGCCACAGCCTTGTGGTGATGCACAGATTAATGGAGATGGGTTAATTTAAGATATGAGTTAGCCAGAAATATGCTTAAACTATTGGCCAAACAGTATTGCAAATAATATTGTTTCTGTGTGATTATTTCTGGAGTCTGGATGGTCGGGAAACAAACAAGCAGCCTCACACAACACCTAACATGTCAGATCTAGTTTAGTTGGGTGGTGGTGGTACATGCCTTTTAATCCCAGCACTCAGGAGGCAGAGGCAGGCAGATCTTTGTGAGTTCAAGGTCAGCCTGGTCTACAGAATGAGTTCCAGGAGAGCCAAGGCTATTATACAAAGAAACCCTATCTCAGAACAACAAAACAAAACAAAACAAAAACCCAAACAGACAAAAAAAAAACCAACAAAAAACCTTCAGCAGGAAAAGCTAGAAAAAAAATATATCTAAACATCTCCACCCATGTGAACACACATATTGATAATTATCCCTGTGTCTATCCTGATTCTAATCATCATGGCAGGAAGCATGGCAGCATGCAGGGGAACATGGTGCTGGAGAGGAGCTGAGAGTTCTGCATCTGGATCCACAGGCTGCAGGGAGAAAGAATGACACATCAGGCCTGCCTTGAGCACCTGAGACTGCAAAGCCCTCTCCCAGTGATGCACTTCCTTCAGCAAAGCCACACCTATTCTAACAAGGCCATGCCTCTAATAGTGCCACTCCCTATGGCCATTTTTTTTATTTTTAAAAATTTAATTAACATTTTTAATATTTATTTTGCATACTGACAGCAGTTTCTCCTTCCTCCTCTTCTCCCATTGCCTTCCCCCAACTCCCAGCTACCTCCCTCCCCATCCACTCCTCCTTTGTCTCTATTTAGAAAGGAGCAGCCCTCCCATGGGCTTGAACAAAGCATCAAGTTGAGGTAAGACCAAGCTCCTCCCCCTGCAGCAAGGCCCTGTGACCATTTTTTATTCCAACCACCACACTATTCATAGCTTTGGAAGGTGGTAGAACCTTTAGGAGGTAGAGTCCTGCTGGAGGAAGTGAGTCACGGGGGTGGACCTTGGGGCTTGATAGCTGGTCTAACTTGTCAATTCTATGCTTCCTAATTTCTGATGTAATGTGACCACTCTCTTAGTTAGTGTTTCTATTGCTGTGAAGAGACACCATGACCATGGCAACTCTTACAAAGGAAAACATTTAATTGGGGCTGGCTTACAGTTCAAAGGTTTAGTCCATTATCATCACGGTGGGACATGGAGGCATGCAGGCAGACATGGAGCTGGAGAAGGAGCTGAGAGTAGAGAAGGAGCTACATCTTGATCCTGCAGGCAACAGGAAGTGAGCTGAACTAGGCGTAGCTTGAGACCTTAAAGCCTGCCCCTACAGTGACACACTTTCTTCAACAAGGCCACACTTCCTAATAGTGCCATTCCCTATGAGCTTATGGGGGCCAATTATGTTGAAACTACCACAACCAACTACCTCATTCCTTTACCACACCTTGCCCACGGTGAGAGGGTGTACTCTTTTTTTTTTTTGACATAGGGTTTCTTTGTGTATCCTTGGTTATTCTGGAACTAGCTCTGTAGCCCTCACTGGCTTCAAATTCACAGAGACCCACCTGCCCCTGTCTCCCAAGCACTGAGATTAAAGGTGTGAGTGTACTCTTCTTAAACTAATCCAAAACAAACTCTTTCTCTGTTTAGTTGATTCTTGTTAGACATTTGGTTATAGCAATTAGAACAGTGAGGGAACTGTGTAACATGGATGGAATTGTGTCCCCTCGAAATTCCCACATTGAAGCCCAACCACCAATGTGGCTGTATCCACAGATGAGGCTAGTGGAAGTCAAATGTGTTCACAATGGTGACAGGTGAGGCCCTAGTCTAAGGGAGTCATGTCCTTCCACAACACCATAGTGTTCTCTCCTCATCACAATATAAGGATTCGGTGGGAATTCTCTATTGCTACTTGACTGTAGTAGAATTGATTAGAGGCCTCCTGTGATAATGGGTAAACCTCTGAAAATGTAAGCAAGCCCTAATTAAATGTTTTTCTTTGTAAGAGTTGCTGTGGAAAGAGCAAGGAAAGAGATGTCTTGATTGAGGGAGCCATTATGGGACTAGCAAGAAACCTGGTTCTAGAGAAATTCCCAGGAATCCAAGGATGACCCCAGCTAAGACCCTAAGCTTAGAGAAGAGGGTGCCCTAACTGGCCTTGCCCTGTAGTCAGACTGATGAATATCTTAAATATCACCATAGAACCTTCATCCAGCAACTGATGGAAACAGAGGCAGAGACCCACATCAGAGCACTGGACTGAGCTCCTAAAGTCCAGTTGAAGAGTGGGAGGAGTAAGAATATGAGCAAAGAGGTCAAGACCATGATGGGTACACCCACTGAAACAGTCTACCTGAGCTAATGGGAGCTCACCCACTCCAGTCAGACAGGGAAGGAACAAGCATAGGACCAAACTAGTCCCTCTGAATTGTGGTTGGCAGTTGCGTGGCTGGGGCAGACTGAGGGGCCACTGGCAGTGGCACCAGGATTTATCCCTACTGCATGTACTGGCTTTTTGGGAACCTATTCTCTTTGGATGGATACCTTGCTCAGTCTAGATCTAGTAGGGAGGGCCTTGGACCTTCCCCAAAGCAATGTGCCTTACCCTCTCTGATGAGTGGATAGGAGTTGGGGTGGAGAAGTAAGTGGAGGGAATGGGAGGAGGGGAGGGAGTGGGAACTTGGATTGGTGTGTATAATGAAAAACGATAGTTTGTTCTCTTTTTAAAAAAATAAAAAATAAAAGAAGGAAAGAAAGAATTACAAGAGATAAAACAACAACAACAAAAAGCAACAAAAACCAGAAGACAGTTTTTTCTCAGGCTCACTTCCCAGGACCTTGACCGCTCTGCAGATAGACTCTTGTCTGTTCCCTGGTGTTTCCTGGAAGGGCCTGATTTTCTATCTTGGACACTCTAGTGAATGTAGAGCCCACGTCAACCCTCCAGACAGTAAATTATGACTCTACACAAAGCTGAACACCAAGTCTGCGAGTATGGAATAGGGAGGTACATGGCTGTAACCCAGAGGCAGGGGCAGGAGGATCTCCTTGCAAGGCTGAGGTCAACCTGGTCTCCAGAGAGTTCTAATCAGAGCTATTATTTACAGTAAGAGCCTATCTCAAAAACCTAAAACAAAAACTTAAAAATTGAAACTCAGAATGTGGTTTCTTGGCCAGTACATTTAAGAATAATTTTTTCTCTTTGTCAGGCCATCATTGTCTGTACTGATGCTTACATTGTCTGGTCTTCTATTGGGCCTCTATATAATAAATCTATACTTATGTGTTTTTAAAAAAAAAGAGTTGCCATGGTCATTGGTGTCTCTCCACAGAAATAGAAACCCTAACTAAGACACCTCCCAAAATTTTATTAATTAGTGTACATTAATTGTACAAAACAATGGGTCTTGTTATGGCACTTTCACACACGCATATAATACACTTGGCTAATTTTCACTCCCAGGTTTTTATTTTAATGCCCTTCCTGAGATACAATTCATCCACTTACTGTGCACAACTATATGGATTTTTGTGTGGGCTGCTGAGCTAAATTTTTTTTTTACTGCAGTAAAAGTAAAATGTGCATAAAATTGATATATAGGTCATTGGCACTAAGTATATTCATACCAATGCACAGTGATCACAACTATTGATCTCCAGGGTCTTTTCATTCCTCCCACTGAAACTTCAGACCCACAGAACTCCAATGCCTTTCCCTTTCAATCCTAGCCCGTGACCTCTACTGTATCATCTTCTTTGATTTTGACCACTCTAGCCAACTCATCTAAGTGAAATCCTGTAGCATGTGCTCTTCTTCTGAATCGCCTGTTTCACTTAACATCTTACCCTCAGAGCACACTCATGGAAAGATCCTTACACAGGTCCAATAAGATGCTATTGTGTGCAATACACTGTGCTTTGTTTACCCATTCACCTGTTTTAGTGCAGTGGGTGGTTTCCTCCCTTTGGCTTTTGTGAACGATGCTATCTTCAACCCAGAACTATTTGGTCTTTCATTTATAATGTTAAATATCTGATATGAGTGTATTTATTTGACTTTAATTAAAATTTGGAATCCTGTGAAAAGCCTCCCTCCTATGGATTCCCACAGCCCCCCATTCCTGTCCGCACTTATAATTCTGTTATGTTTCTTCTATATCTGTCCAGATATAGCATGACTTCATCTTCTTTTTGTCATGGATAACATAGCATTGACACTGGTATTCATCTGCTTTCAATCTTTTTAATTCAACAATGCTCCTTGGACATCTAAATTAAGAGACTCTTTAGAAACGTATTTATTTAACTAAATTTATTTATATGTGTGTGTGTGCCTGCATGGATTTATATACACCATGTATGTGCAGGTGCCTGCAGGTGTCAGAACTTGGTATAAGGTTCCTCAAGAATTGGAGTTCTTGTTGTCGGTGAGTGTCCTGATGTGGATGCCTGGAATCAAACCCAGGTCCTCACCAAGAGCAGGAAGTGCTGTCCATGGCTGAGTCATCTCTCTACCTCCATAAACATCCTTCTTTTCTTAGGTTTGCCAAATAGCATTGCATGGATGTACCATGCTTTATTTAACCATTCCTTATTGATTGACAGACATTTAGGGTTTCCAATTCTGATCTTCGGAAGCACAGCTGCAATAATGAATGAATAATCTTGTAAAACGTCATTTTTATATCTGAAAACATTTGTATGATCCATTCCTAGAAGTGAAGTTAGACAAAGATAACGCATGAGTAATGTGTATGAATATAGCCAAATGGGTATAGATAGATATCTAAATATATGTTGCAAAATTACTCATATATCCATGAGTAGTATATTTAGCCAAATTGGTCTCCGCTGAAGTAATTCAAGTTTATGCTCCCATCAGCAAGACATGAGCAAGACTACCCGTGCAACCTTGTCAACAAATTCAATATCAACTTTGTATTTTTTTTTCTAATCTGATGGTGAATTAGAGTCTGACATTCACTTGTCCATGAAGAGACACTGTAACTTGTCCAAGAAGAGACTCTGTAACTTGTTGGGCCAATAAAAAGCAGCTGGTGAAGATGGTACGGTGCCCAGCAGGTATTCTGTTTAATTTCTACCTTGAAGAGGTGATTTGGACATGGTGGGCAGTGAAGCTCCTCCAGGAGCTAGGATGAGGGGTCACTTAGATCAGACGGGAGAGGGTCACCCCAAGAGCAGAACCAGGGACTGCCAGGTTGGCCACCTGAGGTTCTCCTGTCTGTTCTGCTTGTCTCCAGTGGGACCTGGTGTGTATTGTAAGCTGGTGACTGACCTGTCATTCCTCTTATTTCTGAGTCTTGATTTAATTACTTTGCTCCTATTTTCTCATTGTTTATGGGGTGAATTTCATCACATGTTGTTTTGTCTGATAGGACAGCAGACCTTAGAAGGCAAATTTGAACCCACCAGTGAGGACTTTGAGCTGGGTGCAGTAACTGGACCGATATAAAGGGGACTGTTCATGTCGTGGGTAGACTGTGGCAGACTTTGCTGGGTCCTTGATAGAAATTTCTATTTCTGTTGGTTACAGACACTTGGTGTGGCCAGAGAGTGGTGGTAGACCCCTTTAATCCCAGCACTTGGGAGGTAAACGTGGGTGGATCTCTGTGAGTTCAAGACCAGCCTGATCAATAGAAAGAGTTCCAGGACAACCAGGGCTACACAAAGAAACCCTGTCTTGAAAAACCAAAACAACAATAACAACCTCAACAAACAAACAAATAGACAGAAATTTGGTGTGGTGTTTGAAAGAAAAATTCCCTAGGGCGTGGAGAAATGGTTCAGTGGTTAAGAGTACTGGATGCTTTCCCAAAGAACCAAGTTTCAGTCCTAACATCCACATGACAGTTGTGTGAAACTCCAGTCCCAGAAGAGCTGACATCCCCTTTTGGCCTTCATAGGCACCAGACACATGGTACACAGACATGCATGTAGGTAAAATGCTTATACATATAAAATCAAATAAAATAAAAATAAAACAACAAAAATAAAAGAAATGTCCCACTAGGCTTACACATTTGAACACTTGGTCCCCAGTTGCTGGTGCTCTTTGGAAAGATTCTGAAACCTTTGTGAGGCAGAGCCTTTTCTAGAGACAGAACATCACTGGGGGAGGCTTTGAGGACTACAGCTTCACCCCACTTCTTGTTTCCTCTGCTTCCTGTGTGTGGGTGAAATGGCTCTCCCTACTTCCTGCTTCTTCCATAGTACCTTCTTTGCCTTTATGGACTCTCTCCTTCTGGAATGGAAAGCCAAAATCTGGAATGAAAGGCAAAATAAACCCTTTCTTCCCTAACTGGCTTTCGTCAGTGTATATTATTCCAGCAACAGAAAAGTAACAAACAAATACACCTGGTTTTGTTGAGGTGAAAATTTCCCAGCAGCAAAGAACAAACCACAATGGAGTTAGCTGGATCTGGAGATCTTCCTGAAATTGTCTTGACTTCTTGATACAAAGTACAGAGGCAGCTGGGACTGGCAGACCCGCTTCAGCGAATGCCGTAGGACAGTACTGAATCCACTTGGAAAGGCCCATTGATAGGACTCAACAACCCCATTGCTCAGAAAATCTTGCACAAAGGCAAGCGTAGCAACATTACTTATATTAGCATAGCATTAGAAATAGCCCACACATATGTCCACAGGGGGTGTGCAAATTGTGTTGTCTCTGCTTAGTAGTATTCTTTAGTCCTGCAGTAGTAAAAATAACAAAAACAAAAAAACGAGTGAACAAATAGCCACATGCATCATCCTAAAGAAATCTCATAATCACAGTGCTGAGTGAGGAAAGCCAGAAGGATATGTGTGCTCTGCCACCATTTATAGGAAGATGATTACGCTTAGGGGTTCATGCATATGAAGCGAAGCATTTAAAGCTCCACCGCCAAGTGTTGCTGCTCTGGGGACTTAATGGTGTTTGTCACTCATCTGCTCTGAAGCTTTGCTGTGAATCCTCGATGCCTTAGCTTTTGCTCAGTAAATTCAAGCTTTAGAAAGTGGTGTTGCCTGCCAGAGGCGTGCCACTGACTTTCTCTCGGAGTTCTATCACATCAGGACCAAGGGACAGAACACCAGTGCATCCGAGTCC
This sequence comes from Ondatra zibethicus, assembly GCA_004026605.1. Taxonomy (NCBI): domain Eukaryota; kingdom Metazoa; phylum Chordata; class Mammalia; order Rodentia; family Cricetidae; genus Ondatra; species Ondatra zibethicus. The sequence goes on along the minus strand of PVIU01006948.1, from coordinate 45,144 downwards.
AGAGTGGGCCTTGGGGTGGCGGCACTGTTACCATCCCACCTCTGAACAATGGGCCCTCCCTCTGAGACATGCTGGGATGCCTGGCTCTGCCCCAAGCGCTGACCCCTTCCCTTGCTCTGTTGTGCCTTAACTTGCTGGCAGCATCACATTTGTTCCTGTTTCAAAGGCAAGGATGAGTGTGCTGGGCCAGCAGAGCTCCCACTGCTGGGTCATGGCACACCTGCGGGGGACTAAGGAGACAGCCCACTGCACTTTCAGCTTATTAAGTGGGAGGTGGACTCTCCCTCCTAGAATTCAGAAGGCTGGAAGCAACTCGGATGTTGGGCAAAGGTTCCGACTTGGTGTGATCCTGAACCATAAAAACATCCAGAGAAAATCTTTGCTACCCATGGCCAGAGGCAACAAAATAGGTGTCTAAGTGACTTGAAAACATTGCAGAGAATTTTTCGAGAGCATGGGTGGGAAGGAGGAGAGTGAAGAAGAAAAGTAAGTAGGTTAAACTTTTCCTGGGTATATGGCATATTGAAATCACTTGCGTTCACAATTACTTCCTGATTACTTAATGATTTTTTATTAAACCAAAGGACCTCTTTTATTGGACCACACCCTCCTCAAAATGGAGGACCATCCCTTTCTTGGAAAGATTCCTTGTTCTCTAGAAAAGCCTACCAGGAGCAGAGCCTTACTCCTGGGCCTGTTACAGCTGCTCACTTACGTGTCGCTGTTTCTGTTTGTTTGTGGTATACTGAGGGTTGAACTTTCCAGGCATGTGCTTTGCCATTCAGTTGCACCCCCAACCTGAACACATCGATTGCACTGGCCATGCCAGGTGCTTATAGCCACATCTCGGTAAGTTTGAAATTAGAGCCGGGGGCGTTCGGCTTCTAATTTCCCTTCCCTTCTCTGGAAGCTCTCTCTGGTCCTCGTACACCAGTTCTGGCCTCAGAAGGCACTTGCCATCTTTGTGCTTGGCTTCACCATGTTGCTTGTAATTGTCAAATTGGTCCAGCCTGCTCACTGGCAGTTCCGTCAGCTTGGTGCCATCCTTCTTGTTCACAGACAGCCTTTAGGAGGTTTTTACGTGCCAGCTGGACTTCACAGTCACTAGTTTCCCCCTCATGAAACAGTTCGCTGAACAAATGGGATATCAGATGTGAACTCAGCATCAGGGGTGACTGACAGGGATCCCACTGTTGTGGAGCTGGCTGTTGCTGGCTGTAGGAACAGACTTGTAACTCATCCAGGAACCCAACAGCTGCAGTGCGGATAAGCATCTCTCCTGCTGTCTGTCCCAAGAGCAGAACATCTGCCACTGTCGAGTTCCTAAGGTTTTCTTAACAAATGAATGTTCAGGTAATGATTGCTTAATAATTTGAATAGAGTATTTTTGAGAGAATGAACATCCCCATAGTTCCCAACATGCCCCAAACATGACTTTCTGTGGATTTTGTATTTACCTCATCTCAGTGATCTTTCGAGTTAGATTAGTCAGGTCTCGTTTTTATTTTTGTTGTTGTTTTTTGTTTTTTTGTTTTTCAAATTTCCTGTTTCAGGTTGTTTCCAGAGCTCCATCCCTACTTTTCTTTCCCTCTCCCCTTCTTCCCACTGAGAAGGATCATGACTCACACAGCTTCCGCTGAGAACCAATTATGGAGATGGCAGTGAAATGACTGTATCGGTATTCTCATTAATCCAGCCACTCAGTGCAAACCCTGATGGAGCTGAGTCAAGGCTGTAATGTTGCAGGGATGGGTCCACTGGAGCACCAGAGGGACCGGAGGGACCGCTGGGTCCATCTGCCTTCAAAGGCTGACGCTCAGTTCTGAGGGGGAAGAATCTGGGAAGGAAGGAGCAGGCTTCTGGCAGTCGGAAAGAAGGGCAGACTACGGAATAGACTAGCATCCAAATGTGGGCAGAGCTAAATGGCGGGGGGGGGGGGATGGGGGAAGGAATGACAAAACTCAGCATCACAATTGAACGAACAAAAAGCTAGTTGAATAATGAGATTTTGAAATCTGCAAAATAATTCCATATGGTATTTACATATAGTGTGCTCAAGTACCCAAATTGTTAAATATGCACATGGTGGAGAATTCTGAATTCAGGGTAGGGAAAAAGATAGTTTAGGCTTGGACTCAATTATTGCAATGTTGAACTGTAATGAAGGAGAGAACATATCTGGGTGGAAGTTTTGATGCTCAACAGATACAGCCAAGGTGTTAGAGTGGAATGAAATGGAACCTGGTAGGGGGACTTCTGGGTGCTACCTGCACTGTAGTGGATTCTAAGGACCTTGGGTGAGTCTCGCCAACCTCTTCTGGGCTTCCCTCCATAGAATAGAGAAGATCTTGGTCATCTCTACTGCTCCTGGGGGCCTCCTGGAAAAACCCTTTATTTTCTGTGTATGAGTGGATACTTTATCATGCTGTGAATTCTCCAGATGAGGGTTTCTTTTGAGTAGACAATGCCTAAGCTTTAGTAATATGATTGAGTTATAGATGATCATAGTTGAAGTTTTGGGTAGCCATGGTTGAATTTGGTAGGTGTGGTTGAGGCAGAGAGAGTTATGAGCAGATACCCTCTCTAGAGCCTTCTGCAGGAGCAGCACACACACACACACACAAACACGCACGAGCACACATGCACGCACGCACACACACGCACGCGCGTGCACACACGCACGCATACTTTCTTAGCCCTCTTCAGTCCCATCTTCCCACGTTTCATCTATCATCAGTTCTTTCTTCATCAATGCTCTGCTGCTGCTGTCGACACAATCTCCCCCTCCTTGTATTATCTTCTTCCTTCCTTTAGTGGCTGTGCTTCTTGGGCTCGTGCTGTTTCTCTCTTTGCTTCGTGTTTCTCTGAATGACGCCTATGGGCTGGGGACCGACAGGAGGTATCTCTTGAAAGAGCTGCTTGTGTTATTATCAAGGCTCCTTCCTTGTTGCTCTGAAGGAACAAGTGTTGTCCTGAGTACAGTGTGGCAAGAGAGACATTTGACTTTTCTTGGGGAGCTCGGCTACTCTGCCTGCTACAAGACTCCACAGCGAGAGGCCATGGCTGATTATACCGGGGCACAGCTAAGAGAGTGCCTTTCAGGGAAGCAAATCCGAAGGAGGCACTGGGTGAGCAATATGACCTTGTAGCTTAGATATGATTCTATTTTAGACACCTGGTGAGCAGCAGTTAAGTAGAGAGAAAAATCCTCATTTTAGACAGTCATAACTTTTTACTGTAACATATCCCTGCCGATGGTATCAAACAGAAAAATAGACAGCACGGGAGAAAATGGATACCTTTTCCCCAAAGGTCTGTGCGGTCCCATTCCCAGCCTGAGCTCCCGCTGCGCTGCGCTGCCCGATTGGAGGGTGAGCACTGGGTTTACTTAAGCTGGCGGAACAATCAGCACTCCCACATGGACAGAGGTGTGGGCCAAGATGCTGGAGAATGAGATAGAGGTGTTTCAGGGCAGCTGCCTGTGAGGCCGGCCATTCCAGGTAACGAGAAGCGCTGATGCTTCTTGCCTGGGGACTCAGGGCTCAGAAGTTCCAGAGACTGGCTTTCTAGGTGTGAGGGCTGAGTCTCTGGGTAGGCGCTGAATGTGTATGCCCGTGCATACACATGTGTGTGGATGCTGAAGGACGGCCTTAGGTGTTGTTCTTTGGAAGCTGTCCACCTTGGTTATTTTTTTGAGACAGGGTCTCTCATAGACTTGTCAAATAGACTAGTCTGGCAAGCACCCAGTTCCAGGGATCCATCTATCTTTTTACCAATTCTAGAATTACAAGTGTGTGCCGCCATGTCTTTTTTTTTTTTTTTATGAGTTCTGGGGAGTTGAACTAGGTCATTGTGATAGCAAGTCAAACAACTCACCAACTGAGCCATGTCCCTAGCCCTGCTTTGGTTAGATATTAGCCCCAGAGCTGTGTCTAAGGCCTGTTAATCTTCATTTTGATTCAACTGTATAAGAAGCCTCTCTTTTTCTTTCTCTTTCTCATATACACACAGAGAGATGTCTTCTGTGCAGAGTGCAGGCCGATTCCCGCCCTGTGAAAGTGGCCTCACCCTCACCCCGTGCGGGCTTGTTTCGACACTTGCTGTTCCTTGCTCATAGGCCTTATGCTGCCAGGCCGGACTCTGGGCATCGCGTCCCACCGCTCTGCTGCGACAGTGCAGTCCCTCTGTCCTGCCTGAGTTTAAAGCCAGCCTGGGTTACTTCATGAGGTCCTGTCTTAAAATAAAAATGCTTTTCTTTTTGGTCTGAACATTGTATTTTCTTAACTTTTGACTATTCAAACAAGGTCAAAAGTATAGAACAGGGAAGATAGAGACTGAAGGTACATTCACAATGAAACTTGGATGCGATCATCCGTGAGTTCGGTGTGAAGGCTGTGGGGAGATGGGGTTGGGACAAAGAATGTTCTGGAAAGAATAAGCATAGGATCCTTATGAAAATGGGTGAGACCATAGTGTTTTGGCTTCTGTGTTTGAGAATATGGTGAGATCAGTGTTCAGAAAGAAGCAAAGAAAGCAGTAAGGAACTTTTTCAGGTCACATCTTGGCATTGAGGCTCAAAAAGGGTTGCAAGACCAATTATGTCAACATCACATCAGAAATGTTAACTGTAGGTGTGGAGGTGGCTCAGCCAATGAAGGGGTTAGGTCTATAATGACTGGAGTTTGGTGCCCAGAACCCGAATGGTGGCAGGAGAGAATCATCTCCCTAAAGTTATCCTCTGACCTCCATATGTACACCATGGTGCATGTGTGCACATGCATGTGATTGTGCACGCGCGTATCTACCCCCCCCCACACACAGAGGGGGTGAGACAAGTTGTCAGGGTCCACACAAAACTGCCTAATCATAAACTGAGGACAGTCACAACTTTTCTTTTTCCCTCCAGTAACCCTCTGGGTGTCACACATGTATTTAAAAATTGAAAAAAAAGAAAAAGAAAGTAGAGCTCACCTGAAGCCCCGCCCCCATGGGAGAACCACCTCATGTATCAATTGTACGTACAGACGGGATGATATCGTGGGTGCAGAAACAGAAAGCCTTGCAGAGACAGTTAACGTGATTGCTAATTCTCAGCTGACAACTTGGTTTGACTACGAATGCCCTAGAAGACTTGTAGAGCATGCCTCTAAGTGGCTCTTCAATGGCGTCTTCAGAGATGATTAGACTCAGGGCTCTGATTGAAGACCGGATGGATCCTTTGATGGGGTCATGGATCCAGCGGCCCTGTTGGGAAGCAGTGGAAGGTAGGAAGTGGGACCTACATGAACTATATCCTGGGTGCTATGTTTTGCCCTGAGCCCTTCCTATATTCCTTTTCTCTGCTTCCTGTCCATCATGGGTTGCACACCCTGCTCCTCCTAACCCTCTCTGTCATGATAAACTAACCCTAGGCAATCCTTGCTCCTTTGAGTTGTCTGGGTGAGGTACTTGGTCACAGTGAAGAGAAAGGCAAGAGACACAGATGGCACTAAGGCCAGAGGTGGGGTAGGGTCACGGATAGCTTTCCTGGAGTGTTTTTTGGGGGGGAGGGGTGTTGTCCTGAAGCGTTATAGATCTACTCCTACCCCCTCCTACAGCCACCCCAGTGTCAAGTCAAACCTTGCTCTCCTGATCCCTTCCCTGCTGTTTCTATTGTTACCAGCTTAGGAAAAGCAAACTTGTCTTTTTCCCTACTTGGCCAAAGAGAAACTTTATTGATTCAAAGTATACAGCTATGAAAAGGAGAAAAATGCAATAAAAACCACCCACAGACACATTACCCGCCTTCATCTCGCTACTAAGCCCCTCTTGGCTTAGAGTTCTTTAAAAGAAACGACACATTACAAACACCCTATCTAGGCCTCCTGGGTGCCCTTCATGGGTCTTTTCTTCTCCCCAACTCCCTCACTCCCCAGAAGGGAGCATGTTTATGCATTCAGATTTTACCAGTCCCATCCACATTTTAATATATCTTTTGTTTTTTGCTATATATGCCATGTATCCATGAAAACCTCTAAAGCATTGTTTTGCCTGTCTTTAATGTTTGGATAAGTAGTTTTTTGCTGTGACCATTCCACTCTTTCTCTCATCATTGTCGTGGGGATTTATCTGAAGCTGGTAGGTGCAGCTTTGGTGCCTTCAGCTTTAAACGCCGTGGGTATTCCAGTGTTGGATTGTGGGACCATGCACTCGCCCACCCTTCCTCGGCTAGGCATTGGGTTACTTCCGGGGTGGGAGGAGCGAGCTTGTATTTTGTTTTAGTTACGTCCCAATCAACATTCTGATTCATGTCTTTTTGTGTACGAGTCCCAATCAACATTCTGATTCATGTCTTTTTGTGTACGAGTGTGAGACTTTTTTGTGTCTGTGTGTGTGCTTGCGTGTTCATGCGCCCGTGTGTAGGTGAATGGGGGACATTGAGTACTGTTCCTCAAGAGCCATTTATCTTTTTCGTTGTTGTTATTGAGGCAAAGTCTTTCCCCTAGAGCTTGCTGATTCAGGCCGTGAGCCCCAGGCTCCCACCTGTTACCAGCTTTTTTTTTTTTTTTTTTTAATGTGGGTTCTGGAGATCAGACTCAGGTCCTTGTACTTGTGTGGTAAACACTTTACTGACCGGGCTGTCTCTCCAGCTCTATTTCCTCATGGCATTAGGAAGTCTGAGCTAGCTTGTCAGAGACGGCACATTTTCAGCTGAGCCGGAGGTTGCCCCAATGCCCTCCAGTATAGCCTCTTAAACCCATGCTCTAGCATACCCTTTTCTGTTGCTGCGATAAAAGTAACCTGGGGGAGAAAGGGTTTATTCTAGCTCACAGTCTTACGTTGCAATCCGCGACAGCAGAGACGTCTCGGCAGCAGAAACTTCAAACAGCTTGTCACCTCTCGTCCACAGTCAAGGGCAGAGAGAACTGAGTACCTGGGGGTGCACTTTCTCGCTTGTGCTCAGCTCCATTTCTCTACCTTAATGTAATTCAGGGTCCCATGAGTAGGTGGGCTCAACCTTATTCCCTGGACCCTTTAGAAACAGAGTTTCCTCTCCATAGTCACAGAAGAAGGAGGGTGTATTAATTGCTCATCTCATTGCTATGGCAGAACGCCTGACATAACACATCTTGGTTTATGATTTCAGAGGATTTGCTCCGTTGTGGTCACGAGGGCATGGGATTGAGCGGTTTACGCGCCAGCAGACTGGGGCGTAGGGATGAGAATGCTTCCTCCTTCCCCCACTTTTATTCTTTTCAGGTCCCCAGCTCCCAGGGTTGTGCCGTACTCATTCTCTGGGAACACTGTCACAGACAAACCCAAAGGCAAACCTCAGCCTCCTAGGTGATTTCCTCATCCAGATACCCATCACGGACTTGCTCTGGCTGCCTTGGAAGAAAGGAAGCTATGTGTTGGGAAATGTCCCCAGGGCCCAGGTGACCCTCATGGCAGGAATCTCTTAGAGATGACAGTCACCCTTGGCTACACAGAAATGAATCCCCCAGTTGTCAGTGTGCATGGAAAGGACCCCAGAGTCTTAGAAGATGGCCCCAGCGCAGCCTGAGGGACCCCCCCCAGCAAGAGTGTTAGCTGTGTTGTACCTGTAAAAATGGAGAAATTGTGTCTGTGGTTAGTTCACAGCTAAGCTTGTGGTAACTTGTTATAAAGCTATTGAAGGAGATATTTCTGTTTTGTTTTCATAGCTTTAGCTTCATCTAGTTCTTCATTAAGAACCCCCAAATCATTTCTGCACCCAGACATCATCCATCCCTAGCAAAGCCCTACTGGCTTAAGCCTTCCCCAGCCCACCATCCTCACTATATGCAAAGACCTTTCCAATGCTGCACACTGGCATGCCCACAGTTCTCACGGTGTGTGTGCTGCTTCTCTGTCACGTGTGACAAACTCATGTTGTTCAGCCACAGGTGTGTCCTGCGGTCTCTGCCTAGAGGACACTGACGCCCAGCCTAAGGTTGGGACAAAGTGTTGAGATGGCAGTCTGAGCTTTGAAATGGGCTTGTGCATCCACTGGCCAAGGTGAGCCAGCTACTTCCTAGGATCCTGGTGTTTTCCTTGGTTGGATGAGATGACGGGACTGTACGGTAGGGTAGAGAGAGCTCTGGAGTCAAGCAGCCATTAGTTTTATCTTCACTCTTACCTAACTAGCTGTGGCTTGGGTCGATAGCATCTATTTTTCCAAAGTTTGGTTCATCTGCTTCTAAATGGGAACCAGCTACCTAAGGAGGTTTGGTGCGAAGATTCAGCAAAGTGTGAAATTTCTTGATCCACGCAGACACAATCAATACTATTCATGCACACCTTAAATGCACACAGTTTACAGCAGTAGGAAGTATTTTGACTGCACTGGGTACAGATGTTAGGGAATGCTTGTCTTCATCACCTGAAGCAGCTAATCAGGTGCCACCGTGGTCCAGCAGATACCCATCATTAGCCACCTGGAATTTAATGTGCATCTTTCTATCAGGACCCTCGAATGCTATTTCGAGCAATGTCTCCTGCCTCCCTTTATTTCTTCCACAGGATCTTGGCTAGTGTCTGTGATGCAGACTTGTTACGGTCTTTGCCACCATGTGTGAAAATGAAGGTTAGATATACGTCACATGTACTTGTGGGCTCTCTCCTAGTTTGAGTTCCCAGGAGAACAAAAAGGAATGTAATTTGTCCTAGGTGAGCTCTCCCTGCAGAGGCCCCTTCCCTTCGGACTTCCCAGGAATCCCCGCAGAAAATGAGGGGTTCCACATTCACGGAGAAGTGCCCACTGTGTAGAACTGTGGCTCGGAGCACTGTAACTTTAGGCTGGATTCTACCCTCGCAGCTCTGAGATGCATGGTAGAATCTGTCAGAGATGGCTGCCAGAGATGGCTGCTCCCTTTCCCATCTCACATGAAGGCGAAGCTGCTCTCATGCCTCAGTCTTGTTTGGAATGCAAAAGAAGACAAACGGAAGGGTCTCAGGGCAACTGCTGACCACTCCCACACCGAGCATCCACTCTCATTTATCACAGACCCTCCTAGGAGATGCAATTGACACTAAGATGCCTGGGCTCAGGAGGCTCGGAGGACATTTTCTACCCCTCAAGCTTGCATCCGTTCTGGGTTCAGCTCACCTCCTTGCACTGTGTTAGTAAAGTAACTCTGGTGAAGCATAACCAGTGTGGTATCGATTGGAATTAGCTCGTGTGATTATAGAAGCAAAGGGTGCGGCAAGCTTGAGACCTGGGAGAACCAACAGCAATGGTGCCATCCTACTCTAAATCTGCAGAGCTGAGGTCCAGGAGAGCCCATAGTGTAGGTCTTGATAGAGGGCAGGGGGAGGGCAATAGGCAGAGAGGGGGGGAGCAGACAGAAGGAGAGGAGAGTGTAGACTCTCCTCTGCTCTGCCCTCTGTTCTATTCAGGCTCTCAGGATTGCACGGCGTCCAGCCACACTGGGAGGACACCAGCTGAAATGTTTCTCATCCAGAAGCAGTCATGTCTAAGCCCATCTGTGCTGCTGTAACAAAACCCGAGACTGGAGGAGGAGAAATTTTATCTAGTCACACTTTCAGAGGTTGGGGAGCTCCCAATGAAGGTACCGGCAGGCCCAGCATCTGGTGAGGGATGCTCACTGTATCCGTGGGAGGGCTTCCTGCTCCATCCTCCATGGTGAATGTCTGAGAGGCAAAAACCTATCAACCAAACCAGGGTGCTCCTCCTAGGAGGCCCTACCTTTCATCTCGGCGATCTGAATTTTAAAGGGACACATGAGTTTAAACAATAGCTGTCCCCCCAGACAAATGGTATATTAGTTAACCAAAAATCTAGGCACTTTGCAGCCCAGTCAAACTAACAGATAAATTCATCCACCACAAAACTCTCTTTCTTCCGGTCCTGTAGCCTCCCCACTTCCCTGAAGATTGTCTTCTGTCAAGTTTACTGTTGAAGATAGGAGGCTGCTTGTTGGTTCCTGGCCGCTTAGCCCTGAAATAATCACACAGAAACTGTATTAATTAAATCACCACTTGGCCCATTAGCTCTAGCTTCTTATTGGCTAACTCTTACATCTTAATTTAACCCATCTCCATTAATCTGTGCATCACCATGAGGTCATGGCTTACCAGCAAAGTTTCAACACGTCTGTCTCCAGCAGTGGCTCCATGGCTTCTCTCTAACCCTGCCCTTCTTTCTCCCAGCATTCAGCCTAGCTTTCCCCTAGTTCTATTTTTCCTTGCCATAGGCTCAAAGCAGCTCTTTATTCATTAAACAATAAAAGCAACATGTAGACAGAAGGACCTCCCACACTATGTCTGATTCTCTAGACATATGTTTGACTCTCAGTCCCTAAGAAGCATTGTTTTCATCCCTGGGCTTCAAGCAAGGTGCTTGGGACAGGGCAAGAGCAGACAGGATTGCTGCTGTCGGGAGGCCTCCGTAGTAATGAGGCTAAGGCTAAGGAACCTAGGTATAGAATGTGCTCAGCACCAAGCGATAACTGGGTAAAGAGGGGTGCAGGGAACAAGACAGTTTCTAGAGAGTGGAGGCAAGGCGAGAACTTCTGGGGGAGGGGCAAAAGGGGGAGGGGCAAAGGAAGTAGTTACCGAACAACTACAGAGTACCACCCTGGTAGGTAGGGAAGGCCCTGGATCATATGAGGTGCACATTTAAGTCTAACATGGTGCCACAGATCTCATGGCTTGAGTGGCTAATATTACTTTCTTACATTGAACATCATAGATCCAAATACAGGCAGGTTGATCTTGGCTGAGAGCCCCTGGCTTCTGGGTGCTCAGCCATGATCTGTCACTGTACCATATACATATTACGTTCTAACCTTTTCTGATGATGATATGGCCGTTTCGGATTAGGATTCACCCTAGCAGCGTCATTCTACCACACAGAGCCTGCATTTAAAGCCCTGTGTCTAAATATTGTCTATAGTTAAGATTCTGGGTCTTAAGACTTTAACATATGGGTGTGCGGGAGGCGGCACATTGTAACAATCCTACAGGCCTTGCTCGCGGAACTGTTTGGATCTCATTCTGTGTACAGCTGATCTGAGAAAACGGGGTTGTGCAGGACATGTGGAGTGAAGACTGGGATGATGAAACAAAGACCCATTGACATTTATGGTTTCATGAACATAGACGTTTATTCCTCTTGTATGTTTTAGTTTGGGGTAGGGAGGTGGCTGACACATGGTTGCCTCACTGAGGGAGCCTAACTTGTCAAGGGCTGCTCTCAACAGCAAGTCATCTGAGAGCTGCACAGTGTAGTCCTCTATAACCCTGGAAGAACCCATCCCTAGTTACCCAACCAAATACCTAGACAAGAAAGTTTTGGAGAAGGCGTTGACCTGGCAGAAACCCTTCCTTTTATTATTTCATGGGGCTAAAAGAAACGAACCTTGGCTTTTCTACGACTCCTCTGTTAATGTACTTAAATTTTCATTTGCTTTAGGAGTCACCTGTATCCTATCCTTGGAACTGAGGTTTAGACTGGGGTTTGGGGGAGACTTATTGATGAGAGGGGGCTTGCTAGGAGATCTGAGCTCAGAATCCTGGCTTGGCTACTGAGGGCTGTAAGTTAATTGAACGGAAACAATGAGTTAGTCAATTGTCATTCGAGTCAGACCTTATGTCTGACACACTGTATCACCAACACCAAGGCATTCTGGGAAAGAATGATTATCCTCATTCATTATGCTCAGATTCTCCAGACAGTTGAAAAATGCTAGATTACCGAGTTGCTGGGGCAGAACCTGGGAAAGATAAAGTTATAATTGAAAGCTACGTACATGATAGATTTTCAATGAGTTTGACTTTCTACTTCTTCCAGGCATGTTAAGAAATCTCAAGTAATTGTTTTTGGCCAAAGCTAAATTTAGCATGTTGGAGATGGATGGTTCTGTCACCCTCTTCTTGAAATCATGTTAATGATTTCCTGTTGTTTTTCAGGTGCCACCACTGAGTGCCTACTGTGTGCACGTCACTGACAGAACCTTGTCTTTCATTTTCTTTTGTCCTTGTAACACTCCTGGGTATGGTTGTCTGGCTTAGGGAAAAGTCATAGCATGCCCAGTTACATTTGAATGTCATACAAATAGTAAAAGTGAAAAAAAATGTTCCAAATATTGCATTGTACATACTTGTACTAAAAAGATGACTTGACTGTATGCAAATGCAAACCAAGCAGCCCAAATTCTTTCTGGTTATCCACCTAGGAAGCAGGTGACACCATCCCCAATCTTCAGAGGAAGAGAGGGAGATGGAGAGTTGGGTCCTGCAGCCAGGAAGGAGGTTCATAGGCTGAAGCATTTCAAAATTCTTGGTTTCATTTCTTCAGAGGTTCCTGTCAAGCAGTGGCCAGTCAACAACGCCAGCAGCAATACTGCCATCTTAGGTCTTTAGTTCCACAGACTGTGTGTGGAAGATACTACACGAAGGAGAGAAAAGGATGTTTAATGCCATCTTTCCTAGCACCCACCACTATGACTGACCCACTCTGGTGACAGAGGCAGAAATCTGCTCACAATGGTGGAACTCTGCGACCTCAGACACTTCCCATTAGACCCCCTCTTAATGTGGTGACAATAACATTGCATTTTAACATGAGTTCAGAAGCAGACAGACATGCAACCTGTGGCGATGCCAAGTGATAAATGTTGGAACTGCTCAAGGAGCTAATTTATTCTGGCTGGGAGGTTGGGGAAGACTGGAGAGGGCAGGCGACATCTGAGACAAACCTAGAAAAATAAGCAGATATCAAAAAGAGGAAAGAAGAGAGCTCTGGGAATAGGATGTAAAACAATGAGCCATAGTGAATGACCTGGGAGCTCTAGAGCCCCAGGGTCCCGATGATACCTGGAGATTGGTACTCAATTCTGGATCAGCACATGGTCCTAGGAGCTAGGCTCTCACCATTACCCTTATGGTTCCAGTATGGGCACTCCACCAGCTGACCCCGAGAAACTACGTCAGGAGCCCTGGGAGATGAGGTTTACATGCACACCCAACCAGGGGAGAGAATTTTATGTTTCACTGACTTAAGCTAATAGCTTATTTTAACTTAAAGACAAATTTAGACTCTCTGAGGAAAGATCAAGATTAAATCTTCCAAGATTAAAGTAGAGGGATTTGGGGAAGTATAATTTTGAAATGATTTTTGAATGAAAGTAGAACCCTGTTGACAATTCTAATGTTGTGATAAGATGTGTAAATCTGGGATCAAGATAAAAATATGAAGACAAATTGTCGACAGGGAAGTTGACCAGCTAGGCATGTGGGGTGTGTGTGTGTGTGTTTGTGTGTGTGTATGTGTATGTGTGGTGTGTGTGTATGTATGGTGTGTGTGTGTGTGTGTGCATTTCAGGGATTGGAACCCAGAACTTCATGCCAGTGCTCTACCTCTGAGCTACTCATCCAATCCTGATTGGCATTTCAATGTTTGACTTCTGTGTGTCAGAGAGTTAGAAAATACATTATTCTTTTCTTTTCCATGAAATACTTAGCTGAAGCTGGGCGGTGGTGGCACACACTTTTAATCCCAGCGCTTGGGAGGCAGAGGCAGGCAGATCTCTGTGAGTTCGAGGCCAACATGGTCTACAAGAGCTAGTTCCAGGACAGGCTCCAAAGCTACAGAGAAACCCTGTCTCAAAAAACTGAAAAAAAATAATGAAATACTTAGGTGATAGTGTCAGGAAACTCCTGAATGATTCTTTCAGGTCAGAGAAACCAGTATGTGAGCCTTAGTAGCTCAATGAACAGAATGCCACAGAGAGAGTATGATTTCTGCTTTCTGACTTAATTACCTAAAAGTTAACTTCATTGTAAGTAAGCACACATTTATTTATAAAACTTAGGAAAGTATAGAGAAGTAGGAGAGAAAAGTCATGCCTATTCTTATTTCCAAATAAAATCCATTTTTTTTTTTTTGGCTGTCTTAGGGTTTTTACTGCTATTCATTGCTTATGGGCTTTTATGACCATGGCAACTCTTCTAAAGAAAATGTTTAATTTGGGTGGCTTGCTTACAGTTTCAGGGGTTCAGTCCACTATTGGGGTTCAGTCCCACTATAAAGGAGAGCATGGTGGCATGCAGGCAGACATAGTGCTGTGTAAGCGGAGACTGCTTTTTCGTTTCCCCTGCTGCCCAGACCCGAATAATCACACAGAAACTATATTAATTACAACACTGCTTGGCCAATGATTTAGGCGTATTCCTAACTAGCTCTTACATCTTAAATGAACCCATTTCTATTAATCTATGTATCACCACGAGGCTGTGGCCTACCGGTATGGTTCCAGCATCTTTCTCCTTTGGCAGCTACGTGGCATCTGCCTGACTCTGCCGTCTTTCCTCCTCTATCTCTGCTTGGATTTCCCACCTTGCTATATTCTGCCCTACCATAGGTCAAAGCAGCTTCTTTATTAACCAATGGTAATAAAACATATTCACAGCATACAGAGGGGAGTCCCACATCATTGCGGGAGCGGAGAGTGCTACATCTTGCAGGCAACAGGAAGTCGACTAAGACACTGGGTGGTATCCTGAGCATAGCAATCTTCAAAGCCCAACCCTCACAGTGACACACTTCCTCCAGAGGGCCATATTCACTCCAACAAAGCCACACCTCCTAATAGTGCCACTCCCTATGAGATCATGGGGGCCAGTTACATTCACACTACCACATTGGCTTTAATACGAAAGTGTTAATTTTCTGATGTTACTTCCAGTTTGGACTGAATAAAATGCAAGAAGCCTCAGCTTTATTGAGTGAACATGACATTTCCCCCAGCAATAGACTTGAACAATGAGCTAGTTTAAATTACATTCAGTTTGATAAATACCTGTTGAGAGTCCACCATGTGCCGAGCGGTGGTGGCGCACGTCTTTAATCCCAGCACTCGGGAAGTAGAGGCAGGTGGATCTCTGGGAGTTTGAGGTCAGCCTGGTCTACAAGAGCTAGTTCCAGGACAGGCTCCAAAGCTACAGAGAAACCATGTCTCGAAAAACAATAACAAAAAAAAAAAATGAAGAAAGAAAGAAAGTCTACCATGTGCATAGTGGACATGAGTTAGAGCATGTGGCGGTCACAAATATTAATAAGACACAGCACCTGACTCGAGAAGGTTGTAACCAGCAATGGGGTCATACCTGGGTAGCTCAAGACGGAAAGATGATAAAAGTGTCAACTAAGACACTTACGCTGGTGGCAGCTGAAGTATAGGATGGCTCATGGAGGAGGGTTTTAAGAAGGTGGCATTTGAGCTGGGGCTAAAAGGCCGACCACATTAAAGTTAACAAAGTGACAACATCGAAGTCAAGAACTGACTTATTTGGGACCCCTCCCTCTGTAAAAGTCAGAGCTGTCACCATGGACTTTTGTGTCTACTATTTCCTGGCTTCTTAAAAATAGTCTGCTCAGTGACTCTGCACCCTACACACGGCTTGCTGTTTCTGATTGGAGCCGCCTGTTTTGAGCTTAATCGGTGATGGGAATGAGGCTTCCCGTGGGCCTGTTCTTCATTATACTGACCAGTATGCTCACGTGACTTCGGCTTTACTCTGGGGGCAGTGCTTTCTGTCTTCAAACAACCACAACACGATGGTCTGAAACTCAGGGCTGTCGGCCTTTTCCTCCCAAAATGTACAGTCAGGAAAGAGAGCGGCCCAGGGACAAATGTCCTTAACAGGAATTTATCTGGGTGACAAGACCATCATAAAGAAGCTGAGCAGACTGTGCCCAAAGAGACACACAATGGAACAGTAAAAACTAAATGGGGTGGCAGGCAAAGGCTATGGGCTGTGGGAAGCATGCAGAAGGAACCGTCTGCACTGATGCTCAGAGGCAGAAATGATCAGGTCAGTGCGTGAGCTGATGGAGAGAGATCTAGTGCAGAACACGGGAGAGGAGAGAGACCTTGAGCCGCTCTTCCTCGTCCTCCTCCTCCTCCTCCTCCTCTTCCTCCTCCTCCTCCTCCCTGCGGGTGTACCTTGGAGGGCTTCAGGTGGGGCAGCTTCTGATTTGCATTTTTCTAGCTCCTGTGGTTGCTGTCTGGAGTGATTGCCCAGGCTCCTTTAATCAGCAACAAATCCTCGTTTTTTTCTGACTAGACCCTTAATCTATCAGCTCAATCTAACATCCAGTGGACTTTGGGTTCTGTAGCCACAGAATTAAACCGACTTTCAAATTGGATCACCGATATCCATCCGCTGCTGTTCTGGCTTTTCTTTATCTCTCTTCTGCCCTCTTGTCAGGTGCGCACAAGAGCTTATCCCAGTGGGTCCACTGAGGCTCCAGACCCCAGAGCAGGGCTGCGTACTCTGTTAAGATGAGGGGGAGGAGCAGGCCAGACTCCAGGGTGTGTGCAGCCTTTGAGACGTTTGAAAGTGCTTATCTCAATCCTGTCTCCAAAGAGGATGAAGCCCGTGACTTCGTTCTTTGAAAGCAAGCAGAGGGCCATGGCAAGATTGTACCTCTAATGTTTGCTCTGAAGGCTTGGTTTGGATTGAGTTCACAGGATTTGGGCCAGGGGGTATGAGGTTGAAAACTTCGCCACAGGGCCCAGCTGTCAGTTGGAGACCTTTGTGTGTTGGGGTGGGGGTCTCACGCTGAGCTCAAAATACACGCAGATTTTCATATGCTATGCTGTAGCAAGGCCGAACTGTGTAGTATTATATTTTAGACATTTTTGAACACTCCTTGAAACTATCCTTTCATAAAGTAAAATTGCTTGCTTGCTGTCCTCTTTGTTTATCCCTTGGTCTCAGGCCCTGAACACCTAACATGGCCCTGGACAGAAAAACAGTCACTTTCTGATCTGAGCTTTGCAAGCAAGGGCTCTAGAGAGTGGGAAGGGGCAGGTAGATTCATTCATGTAACCTCTGTTGGACCTCCACCTTCTGTTTTACAGTTTGTGGGATCTAGGCCAAGCCTCAACCTTAGGAGTCTTGGTTTATGTATAAATAAAAATAGATAGATGATAGATAGATAGATAGATAGATAGATAGATAGATAGATAGATAGATAGATGATGGATAGATAGATGGATGGATGTAGTTTAACAATGCACTGGGGGGTTGCTATGAGAACCAAATGAGTTAGCAAGCATAAGGTGGATTGTTGCTATTTTCTTGCAGCCTGCTGAGTCCCCATCCCCCTTCAGGTAAGGTCTGTGGGGCTCCTTGCTTAGATGGCATTGTGGTGACACTCCTGTCCCCTCCCCTGCCATTCTTCACCTGCCAGAATCAAATTTATTCCTAAGGGTCCTTACTGAAGGCCACTACCTCTCAGTCGGCTATATCCCACCGGGGCCTGATTTTCACATCTTACCTCTTCACAATTTGGGGGACGTCTCCATGGTCCCGTGTTGTCATAGCTAAGGGAGATGATTTTCTCCATGTGACATGACTTCCGTGATGTCCCGAAAAAAAAGACTAAGTTATGGTGAGTGGCTGGCTAAGCTTCCGTGCATTTGACTTACGCAGCATGGACCAGTTTGTCTTGCCCTTAAAGTCACTCTGTCAGCCTAGGGTTGGCGGTACCACCATACTACATACAGTGGGGAACAAAGGCTTTTTTGTCCTTTCTCATAACCAAGAGGGCCGCTACTTGACCCTGCTCAGGAGAGCTCCCACCTTCCCTACAGGGTCGGTAGTGAGGCTCTGGTCAGCAGTGTAAACAGAATGATGTCCGGGGCCATGATGCAAGCCCTGAAGATTCTTTGGTTGTTAGAGCGAGGCAGGTGGGTGAGATGGCGTCCTCAGTCACAGCTTTAACTTGCTGCAGCTTCTTCTCAGCTGTCCAGGCCCCTCCGTGTGTAGCTCACATCCTCCTCAGGCCTACTGGTACCTGTGGTGAGGATGGGTTAAGGTTCCCAGTGGGATACTCAGTAGGATAGACAGATCTGTCTCTGACTCACTCGGTCAAATACATCCACCTGTTTGTCTGTCTCTTGCCATCATCCCTGAGAGTCTTGATGCTGCTGGGGGCCAAGTGCCCAGTCACCTCTGGTATAAAGAGAGAGAGGTACAGAAATATTTCATTAAGTGTTTATCCTGAGGATGAAGTCAAACCTGCACAAATGGGATGCTTGGCTCATAAGACGTGGTTTGTGTTTGCCTTGTGTTCTGAAAGAGCCTCAAGCTAACACACTACACATTTTTAAATGAAAATGAGTCTTGGAACAAATCCTCTAAGTTGGCTTTCAAAATAAAAGCCCCACGGGTCCTTATTTCTAATGTGTTTTGAAAGAAGCTTTCCACACAGGAGGTATCCCTTACCTGGCCTCCCGAAGCCTTCCTGCTTTCTTGAACCTTCTCTGTCCCGGAGGAGGAGGAGGGTAGGGAATGGGCCAGGGACTTGAGGGGAGGGGAAAGGCCAGTGGTCAATGAAAGGGGGGCACAGAGGCTTGGGGAGGAGCAGCGCTGTCACGCCTTCTGAGAATAATCTTGACCTTGAGCAGGGAGCTTAGAGAGTAGAAAGGGAAAGGGTGGTGGCTTTGGAAGAGAAGGGGGGGACAGCTGGAGCTAAAAGCTGGAAAATGAGCCCCTGAGATTTAGGGGATGGTGGGGCAGGAGGAGGAAGGCTAACCTTAGAGAGAGGCGAAGGTCATTTGGGAGAAGCTGTGCATAGTCTCTACGGAAGCTTGCAGGGAAGGACTCAGAGAAGGTTCTGAGGCATGAAGCAGAACGAAGGCTATGACTGGGAAGAAAGAATCCAGTGGTTTTGTGGGGGGTGCCGGATGCTGCATGTGTCTCTAAGAGTTTGACTACCCCAGCCAGCAAGGGTGGCTTAGGTGACAGTCATTTCCTTTCTTCCTGTCTTAGACTCTAGGAATCCAAGTTGACTACTGTGATAATGCCTGCCCAGCCTTGCTGGTGACGTGCCCCAGGCCTGTCCAGACTAGAATAACATGAACCTTGCTTTCCTGGTCTGATTTTCCAGATGTGTGACAGAGGGCGTGTTATTTAGGGCAGGAAGTTTGGGAAGATACATAGTGAGTTATACTCTAAGCAAGTTTAAGTGTGAATAAGGAGTAGAATTTCCTCCTAGCTTTAGACTACGGGTCTCTTTAAGTGGGGCACTCATAGAATTAGAGGCAAAAACTGGTAGATGTCCTGTCTTAGTTAGGGTTTCTATTGCTGTGAAGAGATACCATGACCACAGCAACTCTTAAAAAGGAAAACATTTAATTGAGGTTAACTTTCAGAAGTTTAGTTTATTGCATGGCGGCGTGCAGGCAGACATGGTGCTGGAGAAGGAGCCACTACATGTTGAGTACATATATGTGTGTGTGTGTGTGTGTGTGTGTGTGTATACAGGTTACAGGAAGCAGATTGAGTGTCATGCTGAGCAAAGCTTGAACAAAAGAGACCTCAAAGCCCACCTGTACATTTCCTCCAATGAGGTAACATCTACTCCAACAAGACCACACCTCCTAATAGTGCCACTCCCTTTGGGAACCATTTTCTTTCAAACCATCACATATCCCATCCAGCCCAGGGTCTCTTTCCCTTTGCTGAAGCAAAAATGTCACTTGGATGAGGAATAAATTATTGGAAACTGGATTACGACTCATGGAAGATGAAATGGGGGAAAGCAGAACTGGACTGGGGACTGTACAATCTTCTCCAGCGCCAAGTACATTCCCCACTTTTTCACACATCAGATCCATCAGCTTGATGGGTGTCCTCGTCTTGCATGTGAAGAAATGGAATCTTCAACACTTGGGTCTGAGCTAGCCTGGAAAACTTGAACTTGGCTATAACTCAAGCCAAGAGAATTCAAACTCAGACCTCAGGTTCTCATGGCTGATTATGTCTGCATAAGGGGCAAGTTTGGAAAAAAATTCTTTTTTTAAAAAATATTTTTTATGGTTTATTTAATGTGCATTGGTGTGAAGATCCCCTGCAACTGGATCTTCAGACAGTTGTGAGCTGCCATGTGGGTGCTGGGAATTGAACCCAGGTCCTCTGGAAGAGCAGTCAGTGCTCTTAACCAGTGAGCCATCTCTCCAGCCCCATGGAAAAAAATTCTTAATCTTCTCTTAACGTAGCCATTCTGTGTAAATGTATTCTATTCAGGTGTTTTTGTGGAGGGCGGAGATACTCAATCTAGAATTTTAGGTGTTGGGAATCATGGCCCAAGAGCTGGCTCACTGATTGAGAGAGGCTGCTGCTCTTCCGGAGGACACAAGTTCGGTTCCCAGCACCTGTGTTGCACTGCTCACAGCTATCTGCAACTTGGAATTCATGGGATCCTAGTCTCTTCTCAGTGGATACCTACAAACATGCACATACACAGGGGGTGGCGGAGGGAGGGAGGAAAATGATAAATTAAAAGAATAGGACCCTGAAAGTGCAAACAGGAAAAGATGGTATTTGGAAAGATGTCGCCACTATGGTGGGTCTGACTTTTTTACCTGTCATTCTTTCAAACACAGTTCCATGTTTTGATGTTATCTCTAACCTTGGAGAGGTTCTGTGTGGTGGTTTGTCCCTGCAGGAAGGCCCAGAGAGGCCATCGTGTGAAGCTATGGAGGCGAAGCCTGGATTGTCTGGAGATCCTGAGATGTTAGAGATGCCAGAGTTGTGTGATACCTGCCAAGGAGAACTGTCAATAGGATGTGGAACTGGCCCAAGGGAGAGGAGTGTCTTACAGTCAAGGAGCTGGAGATCTGAAGAGCATTTGACATCAGACATGGAGATGCAGAGTTTGGAGTTTGCCCAGCTGGATTTAGTCTTGTTTTGGTCCAGGATTCCCTCACTATGTTCCTTTTCCTCCCTTTTGGAATGGTAATGTATATTCTGTGCCACTATACGTTGGAAGTATGTGATCTGCTTTTTGATTTTTACAGAGGATTACAGTTAAGAGAGTGCATGAGTCTCAGAAAAGACTTTGATCTTTGGACTTTTAAACAGTGTTGAGACTGTTATAGACTATGGGACTTTTGAAGTTGAATTGAATATGCTTTTGCATTATGATATGGCTACAAGTCTGGAGGGGCCAGGGAGTAGAATGTGGTGGTTTGATTAAGAATGGCCCCATAGTCTCATAGATTTGAATGCTTGGTCACTAGAAAGTGGCACTATTAGGAGGTGTGGGCTTGTTGGAGTGGGTGTGGCCTTGTTGGAGGACGTGTGTCATTGGGGATGGGCTTTGAGATTTCAAATGCTCAAGCCAAGCCCAGAGTCTCTCTCATCCTGCTACTGCCGTCAGATCCCAACATAGAATTCTCAAACTACTTCTCCAGTGCCATGTCTGCATGCTATCATGCCTCCTGCCATAATGACAATGGACTAAATCTCTTAACATGTAAGCAAGCCCCAGTTATATGCTTTCCTTTATAAGAGTTGCCATAATTACATATCTCTTCACAGCAATAGAACATTGTCTAAGAAAGACATCCAGAGTATTGATCTATTCTCAGTTCCTTTGCCATGTCCCTAGTTTGGGATGAGACTTATTCTTTGTGTGAAACCATTGTGAAGTTCTCTGTACAAATCAGTTTTCTTTCTTTTGATTTCCTCAGAGGTTCTTCCCCAAAGAGGAATTACTAGGTCAAATACAAATACTTGCAGCACTCTTTGTAGCTCCTAGTATTTTGTTGCACTCTCTTTTCTTCCTTCTTCTTTCTTCATCCAAAGATAGAAATCCTTGTCTATAATGGGGCAGCCTTGTTCAACACTTGTAATGTGCAACTTCGTACTTAGAAAAAGGCAGAAACCTAGATTCTAGTCTTCCCTCCCCAGTGCCTCAGTGTCTCATCCAAATCATTTGGACTTGTCCTCTTTATAAAGTGAGGTCCTATTTACCCTTCCTATAATTGCTGACTATCAGTTAAGTAAAAGCTCAGATAAAAAGCTAGAGCTATGGCTCCGCAATGAAGAGCATTTTTCTTTTTTTTTAATTTTTATTGCCTTATAAATAATACCATTCAAAATTTCCACTTCCTCCTCTCCTCCCATTTCTCTCCCTCTCCCCCACTCCCCCTCTTCCCTCCCCCTCCAGTCCTAAGAGAGGGCAGTGTACCCTGCCCTGTGGGAAATCCAAGGCCCTCCCTTCTCCATCCAGGCCTAGGAAGGTGTGCATCCAAACAGACTAGGATCCCAAAAAGCCAGTACATGCAGTAGAAACAAATCCCAGTGCCATTATCACTGGCTTCTAGGTCAGCCCCCATTGTCAGCCACATTTAGAGAGTCTGGTTTGATCACATGCTTGTTCAGTCCCAGTCCAGCTGGCTTTGGTGAGCTCCCATTAGATCGGGCACACTGTCTCAGTGGGTGGACCAACCCCTCGCGGTCCTGACTTCCTTGCTCATCTTCTCCCTCCTTCTGCTCTTCAATTGAACCTTGGGAGCTCAGCTCCGATGGGGTCTTTTTTTTTTTTTTAAAGACTTATTTATTTATTTATTAAGTATACAGTGGTCTGCCTGCATGTGTCCCTGCAGGCCAGAAGAGGGCACCATATTTTATTACAGATGGTTGTGAGCCACCATGTGGTTGCTGGAAATTGAACTCAGTACCTTTGGCAGTGTAACCAGTGCTCTTAACCTCTGAGCCATCTCTCCAGCCCTCCGATGGGGTCTTTAAGAGCATTTTCTACTCTTGCAGAAGACCTGGATTCAAGTCCCAGCACCCGCATGAGTCAGATGACCATGATCTTAGTTCTAGGGAATCTTATGACCCTGCTGGCCTCTGAAGGTGTTGCATATACATGATGCATATACAGACAAGCAGGCACATACAATATGAATACATAAAAATTTAAAAACACATGAAAATGTGAAGATATGTAAGAGGACTCAGGATTCTCCAAAGGAAAAGGATGTCAATCTACCTGGGAATACACAATCATTATGATAAGGTAAAGAAGCTAAAATCCACATGACTTCATGCATGAACCTCACCTTATTTAATCTTGTGTGAGCCTTAGATCACCTGAGGGGCAGAGTCTTCCCCGAATACTGGAAGAACCTAAGGTTCAGAGGCAGAAGTCAGTTTCCAAGGCAGAAAGCTTGGGTCTGCCAGGCACTGGTTTGTACCCCAGTGTGGTTGGATTTCCAGTCCAGGTTATGTCCTGTGTCAGGTTCCTGTGATTCCCTTTGTTGGCTTCTAGTCACCAACAATCTAAACTGAAGACTTTATACTTGGCAGGCTCAAGGAGTTGTATTAGTTTGTTAGTGACACCGTAGTAACCTACCACAGTGTGGGTGGTTCTGGTGTTTTCTCCTTGTTGTGGACTTTAGGGGTCCAAGTCAAGGTGTCAGCAGGACTGGCTCCCCCTTGAGACCTTGGCTTGTGGGTGACCATAGTCCCCTGTGTCCTTCAAAGGATCCCTTTGCATGTTTGCCCTAGTCTTTTTTTTTTTTTAACTCAAATCTGGTCCTGTTGGATTTGAGCAGACATTCCCAGGACATCATTCTACATTAGTTATCTCTCTAAAGACTCTAATGAGGGACCCATCCCGAGATGCTGGAGGGTGTGGTTTTAATGGATAAGTATGAGAGAAACATAACTCAGCCCAGAGCCAAAGCTGAATAATTCCTTACTCTGGTCAGTCTTGGCCAAGCAAACCCTGTAAATTGACGACGTGAAATGGAGACTACATTAAAACCATATATGGCCTTGGCTTTATGGTGGATTTGTAGATTGGAGGCATCTTACCATTTTCAACCTCATTTAACAATGTGGTGAGGCAGAGAGGAGAGGTGCCATAGAGCTCAGGGAGCAGTGGGGGCTGAGGGCTTTAGATGACTCACTGATGAACGGATTATCTTGGGTGTCATTTTTGCTGTCTCCCCAATAAGGACCAAAATCCAGTGTTTGCATGTAATGGCGAGAAGTATTGACTCATTTAGCACAATGATGTCCTAATGCTGTAGACAGATTATTGAATACAAAGAAATAAATAATAAGTTTTATATTTTACAAAAATTAATTCTCTATGATTCAACTCAAAATCTACTTTCCTCTGTGGTCTTTACCTATATTTTTGCATAGTTCTAGTTGTTGGCTTGTTTTCTTATATTATATGTTTCCACTGCATTTTTCCTTCTCATTTTGATGTAATTTTAGATTCACAGGCAATTGTAAATAATATAGAGAAATAACATGTTCCCTGAATAAAACTATTTTAGCAACCAGGATATAATCATTGATATAGCAGGGCACAGGTCATTTTTATTCCTATAAGAGTCTCTGTCTCTGTCCCTCTCTATCTCTCTCTCTCTGTCTCTGTGTATGTCTCTCTCTCTCTCACGTGTGTTGGTGTCTGTATGTATATATGATTACCATGTGCATGCCTGGGTGCCCTTAGAGGCCAGAAGGATTCCAAAAATCACGCTTGCATGGCAAGCACTTTACCTGCTGAGCCATCTCCCCAGCCATTCTATACAGGGCTCTGTTTTAACAATATATTTTTAGACAGGATTGGTGGCTCATGCCTTTAATCCCCACAGTCTGGAGGCAGAGGCAGGCAGATCTCTGTGAGTTCGAGGCCAGCCTGGTCTACAGAGTGAGTTCCAGGATAGCCAGAACTACATAGAGTGATCCTTTCTTAAAAAGAACAAAATTAAGAAAATATTTTATATTAATTTTTTTGAGAATGTCATACATCATGTAAAGCTCTCTTTAAAATTTTACATGTATTCATCATTTTGTGTTTGTGTGTGGGCACATGCGTGTCACATTGTACATGAGGGTGTCCAAGGACAACTTGCAGAAGTCTGTTTGCTTCCCCTACTACGCGGGTATTAGGGATGGCATTCGAATCGTTGAGCCTTAACACCCTGAGCCAGCTCAGGAGCCCCACAAATACCCTTTATGTAGCCCTTTTAGAGACAGACTGGTCCTCACTAATCTTGTCTTCACTCACATACTTTTACCATTGTAAGAACATTGTGTAAGTGGATCGTGTAGCATGAAACCCATGGAGTTTAGCTTTTGTTCACAAAACATAATTCTCTAATGGTCATCCAGGTTCTTACCAACAGTCATCAGAACTCACTGATGCTTTCATTGCTGAGGACTACTTACTCTTTTGTTTGGATTGTCACAGTGCCTTTGACCATTTGTCTGCTGAAAGACATCTGAGGTATTTAAAGGTTACAAATAAGGCAGTTCTAGAGATTCCTAGGCAGAGTTTTGCAAGGGGCTATGTTTTTATTTCCCTTAGAAAATGACTCAGGGTGAAGCCACTGGGCTCGGTGGTGACTGAATGTTTAGAGCTTTCAGAAACTGCCACGCCATCTTCTAGGGTAGCTGTGTTGACTTCTACTCCCAGCAGCGCTGCTCAAATGATCTGGCTTCTGTGCCCTGTGCCCTGTGTCATTTGGTGTGCTGGTCTGTTTTTATGGCTGTGACGAGCACCTGAGACACATGATTTGTTTGGGCTCCTGGTTTCACTCTAAGGTCATGTGGATCCATTGCTCTGGGTCTGAGGCAGGGTTATCAGGGCAGTGGAAATACGTGGCAGAGGCCGCTCCACTCATGGCCTCCTGGAAGGACAAGGAGAAGGTGGGAGGGGAGGAGCGTGGGAGGGAAGGAAGAGAGAGACCCATCACTTCCCCCAATAGCCCCACAAGCTGGGGGCCAAACCTTCAACACCTAAAATTGTGGGGGACGTTTTGATTCAAATTGTAAAACTTATTGTAGGCATTTTTTAAAGTTATTTATTTTATGTGTATGGTATTTGCTTGCACGTGAATCTATGCACCACACGCATGTAGTGCCTGCAGAGGCCAGAAAAGGCTGTTGGATCCCTAAATCTGGAGTTACAGGCGGCTGTGATTTGTCAGATGCTGGGAACCAAAAGCCTGGTAGCGTGTGCTCTTAACCACTGAGCTGTCTCTCCAGCCTTATAACAATTCAAAAAATTTTAGACATTTTAATAAGCGCACAATGATAATCTCAATGCTATTTTATTTAGCATTTCCCTAATGGCTGATAATTTTTGTTGTCTTTTTAATTTCCATATATGGCAAATACATGCATATGGCATCATATAAATATGTGCACATATGCATATGAATATGTATGCATAGAAATACATGCATGTGTATGATATAAGCACACGTGTAAACATGTGCATAAACATATAAATATGCACAACACAAAAATGTACATAGTGCGAAAACATGTGTACATGTATGAACATATTGTTTATGCATATGTAAACACATATATGCACATGCATAGGCATATGTGCATATAAAATACCTTTAGTCCACGAACTGTTGGATCATTTGGGTATTGTGTTCTTTTGAGTTTGCTATTATTTGTGTATTTTATTTTATTTATTTATTTATTCAATATTTATTTATTATGTATACAATATTCTGTCTGTGTGTATGACTGCAGGCCAGAAGAGGGCACCAGATCTCATTACAGGTGGTTGTGAGCCACCATGTGGTTGCTGGGAATTGAACTCAGGACCTTTGGAAGAGCAGGCAGGCAATGCTCTTAACCGCTGAGCCATCTCTCCAGCCCTTATTTGTGTATTTTAGATTAGTCCTTTGACAGTTTGCTCACAGACATTTCCCCTTATCTATTTTTCCTTTAAATGGGGTCTTTGGCAGAGCAAATGTTTTTGGCTTCACTGAAATAGAACTTACAATTTCTCTTTTGTGAGTTCCGGTGTCTCTCCAAGAGCTCATTGTCGGAGTCTGAACATTTTTCCCATGGTTCTGAAGCGTTTTATGGTTCCTGCCTTACACTGAAGTTTGTGATCTGTTGGGAATACATTTTGCATAAGCTATAAGGCCAAGGCTCAGTTTTTAAACCTATGGCTGTCAATAGCTCCAACCCCTGGACATGTCCATGTCCATCATATTTCACTCACGGTTTTGTTAACTATCAGTTGTGTACATTTGATGGGTGTGTTTCTGGTGTTTGGTTGGCTGGTTGTTTTTGAACTTCTGGGGCAGACTCTTTCTCCATAGGTCAGGGGCCTCAATCCCCTTGCTTCAGCCTCCCTAGTGCTATGATTGCGGCAGGATTCAGCAGCCTGGATGGTTTCTTTTTTTTTTTTTTTTTTAGTATTTATTTATTTATTATGTATACAATAGTCTGTCTGTGTGTATGCCTGCAGGCCAGAAGAGGGCACTAGACCCCATTACAGATGGTTGTGAGCCACCATGTGGTTGCTGGGAATTGAACTCAGGACCTTTGGAAGAGCAGGCACTGCTCTTAACCTCTGAGCCATCTCTCCAGCCCCCCTGGCTGGTTTCTACGTTGTTTGTTCTGTGTGTTTGTTCACTCAATATTGATCAGCATAACTACATATCAGTCTACTTCCTCCCCAACTTACTCTTGTTTTCCAGCATGGCTATACCCATGGCCATTCCTTTGCTTTTCCACATAGATTTCTCTAGCACTTTTGGTGTCGGTGAATAGTCTTGCCGGAAGTCGGTGGAGATTGCAGCTATCCATCTGTTTGCGGAGACCTGGTCATTTCGTTGTTGTCTCAGTGCAGGAACACGGCTTGCATCTCAATTTATTTACTCCTTCTTTCCTCTTCTCGGTGTCTTGAAAACTTCAGCATCCTCTTCTATACATTCGATTGGACTGTATTTAATCTTTCATTTTATTAAAGATTTATGTTTATGTCCGTGCACCTGTGTACTTGTGTAGCCGATGCCACACAGCTACTGGGAACTGGACTCAAGACCTCTATAAGAGCAGCAAGTGCGTTTGACCACCGAGCTGCTGCTCCAGCATCAGGATTTCGCTTTTGAGTGATTGTATGTAATCTGCATGTTTGATTTAATGTTCACGTGTGCATTCTCATGGTGTAAAAGTGCAGTTTATCCTTAGATGTTTATGGCATGATTTATTACCCGGCCAAACTCACTTACTGTTTCTTCATTTGTGTCTTTAAACATATCCTTTGTGTAGACAGTCATGCCATCTGCAAAGAGAGATCATTTTACCTCTTCCTTTCTGATCTATGTGACTTATTTCCTTTTCTTACCATAATGCATTGGGTAGAGTTTCTAGAACCATTCTGAATATGAGTGAGAGTGTAGCCATTGTGGACTTTTCCCAAGCTCTAAGGCAATAACATTTACCATTAAGTTGAAAGGTATGCTTTTATCATTCAGGATAATGTTTACTTTGGGGCTTTCTCTTCTGTAGATCTTTATCTAATTGAAAAAACCACTCCCCATTTTTACTTTTCTGAGTACTTGTAAAATTGTGAGTGGGTACTGCATTTTGCCAAATATCTTTTCTAAATTGATTTGATCACATAGATTTTCTTTATCAGTCTGTTAATTAGGATGACTTATATTGATTTAGTTTTGGATATTGAGCCAAACTTGCATCAACCCTGAAATAAACTACAGTATCACAGTGTCTAATTTTCTTTTCTATTGATAAATTCTATTTCTTTTTCTCTTTTTCTTTCCTTTCCCCTCCCCTTTTTTCTTTTTTGGGAGCAAAGTCTAGCTAGGTAGCCCAGGCTAGCCTCGAACTCACCATTTAGCCTTGCTAGTCCCAATCATGTGGTCCTTTTGTCTTAATCTTCCAAGTGCTGGGATTACATCATATCAGGCTTCACTTGTGAATACTTCGGTAGGGATTTTGAACCTGGAATTCATATGGATACTGGTTCGCCATTTTCTTATTTTGCACTATCTTAGTTAGAAATGACAATGGAAGGAAACAAATTGGGGAAGATTTCCTTTTCTACTTATTGGAGGGATTTGTAGAAAAATTGATAAATTTATAAAACATGTTTTGGAATTTTTTTTCCAACAAAACAACTGGGCCTGGGGATTTCTTTGTTATGAGGTTTTGAGCTGTGGATTCATTTTCTATTAGTGGTTCTAGAGCTATTCAAAAGAACTGTTCCACGTGGGACTAGTTGTGGGAGCTTTCTATTATCTCCTAATAACACCATCTCATGGACCAAACCTTCTATTCCAGTGGACCCTTGTGGGATCCTCAAACCACAATATTCCCCATCTCCTGACTTGCTCCTTTTCCCCTCCCGAGGGAGGTGATCCATTCCCTTTATATCTATATGTCCATGTGGACTTTGAGGAAAGGGGCAATCCGTTAGAAGGCACACAAGTCTGTGTTCTTACTCAGGCTTCATGTTTTAATGCAACTTCAAATCATGTGATCTCTTAGAAGCCCATGTGACCCATCTGTAAGTGGGAACAAAAACACTTGACCCTGAGGACTGTTTATAGGATAAATGACATATTTATGCCATTCTGCTTGTTCATTGTCGTGATCCCACGATGGGGCAACATCTGTCAGGGTCCAGCCTCCACAGGGTTCCCGTGCTCCAGGGTACGGGCGTGTAGACTAGAAATTTTAGGCAGAAGGAACAGAGATACAGAGGCACAGAATAGAATCGTTAGGGCAATTCAGTAAATACTGAATTCACTCACGTTCATTTTCCTTATGCTTATATACCCCAATCCAAAAAGAGAGGAAAGAAGGCCAAAGACTGCTTCAACATGATACAAAGAATAAACAGCAATTACCTCTTCAGCATCTGAAGTATCAAGCAATTATACCCTGAGTTAAGTATTCTGGCGTTTTGGCAGGACATGCAGTGACCACACCTCAGGCCAAGCATCCTGTAGGCAGCCACTTCCTGGGTCAAACCTCCTGTCACATCTTTGAAGGAGCAGGAATAGGACTGAATTCTCTGACCTTTGGTCAAGGTGGAATGTGGGCCATCTTAATACCCAAAACACCAAGGAACTATACCCTAGGTCAGGATATCTTGTTAGTAGCCACATCTTAAGTCTTGTCTTGTCTATAACCTTGAAGGAGCAAGAATAGACCTGAACTCCCTGACCTTTAGTCAAGGTGGAATGGACCCACTTCTGCAGGCGGCCACAGCTCATGTTCCAGCTTTTGCGCTAAGTAGTTTGTCCACCACTTGGGAGATTCCTCTAAGGTTTCTAAAATCCATTCTTTATTCGTTTCCTTACTCCCACCTCTGCTTGTCCCCTAAACGCCCAGGAGAGAAGATGCTCCTCCAAAACCCCGAGAAAGGCCTGTGCATCCACAGATAAGGCTGAGTTTTTCTGCGCGTTCCCATAGGAGACAGGACAACAGGCTCCATGCACAATGCAATTGTCAGAACGATATATTTCGAAACAAAATCTCTCTCTCACTCTCTGTCCTTTCAGGGAGAGGACAATGTCTCCTTGGCTTTCTAAGAGTTCCCTTTCTATTCTGACCCCCCTTCCGTGATAGCAACACTTTCACAGCAAGAAAACAGGAAGAGGAAAGGTCTGATTCCCCAGCCTGGCGAGAACTAGGTGGAATGTCACGGGATAATAAAAGATCTGATTCCCCAGCCTGGCAAGGACTAGGTGGAATGTCGCGGGATAATAAATAGTTTTCTTTTTGTTTTATTATTGGAGTGCCAGTAAAATCAATTCTTTGAACCCAAGACTGTCTGTGGGTTTTTAAGTTGTTTGACCTTGAGCATAGCTCTGGTTGAAATGGGCTGGAGATGTAAAAATCTATGCGCTCCCATTCTCCTGGGTGCTTTCAGTAGAGACTGGGTAATTCACCCTCAGAGGTGGATCAATACTCCTGCCTGTCAGCCACCTGCAACTTTTATGTGGGAGACCCTGTGGCCTCTGTTTATGCTGGCCCCATTACGTCCTTGGCCAGTTGAGGCAGATGAGGCTATGCCCCCTACAAATAATCATCTTTTTAATTTAAAAATTTATGTTCTTCTTTTTGAGACAGGAGTCTTACTATGTAGCCCTGCGTGGCTTAGATCACAGTATGAAGAAGAGGCTAGCCTCCAACCCACCTGCCTTGAGGTAGAGTGTTGTAATTTTTTAAAAAAGTCTTGCAAGAGAAAGACGCCATGAGGAGCTTTTATTAGGGGAATGGTAAAAGGGGGAAAGGGGAGTGGGAGACCTGCCTCTGGGGATAGGAGTAGCAGAAGAGAAGAGAGAGGCAGAGGAAGAGAGAGGGAGGGAGAGAGAAGGGGGAGAGACAGAGAAGGAGAGGGGGTGGGGATGGGAGGTAGGCAGGGCCCTTTTAAAAGGGAACTGTAGTGAATGTGCCCAGCAGGTGCTGTTAGTGGCTGCAGCTGAAGATGCAATCCTGTCAGGACCCCAAGGTCAGGCCAGTACAGATGCCTGAGTACTGACACATAGTGCTGGATTAAAGGTGCACACCACTGCCTCAACTAGACAATCATCTTTCCCCGAAGGCGGCAAGAGGATGGGTTAGGGTCCTGCGGCTGCTATAATGAAATATTGCAAACTTAGGGTTTTAAGACCACCCAGATTTTTTATTGTTGTTTTTAAAAAATAGTTCTGGAAGCTAGAAGTCTAACATTTAGCGGGGCTCCCCTTCCTGTTCCAGCCTCTCCTGGTTTGTGGTGGCTGGTTACAGCCTAGGCTTGGCTGAACCGCTCTGGCCTCTGACCCCCCCTTCTCCTTTGCATCTGTCTTCCTCCTTTCTGCCTCACTTCCCTCCTCTGCCTCTCTCTTGCAAGGACGCTTGTCATAAATTCAGGGCCCACCTGGATAATCCTCCTCTCAAGCTCTTCAATTGAATCTGCAAAAGCCTTTTCCTAAATTAAGACACTGTCACAGTTCCAGAGAGTTGATGTGCCTATGCCCGGGCAGGGACACCCTCTGTTCTACCTCGAAGGACGGCAGTGACTTCTAGGTGACAACTCGTAGATGTTTCTCTTTCGCTCCAGAGCTGGATATTAGGTAGTTCCCGGGAAATGCAGAAATGCCTGCAGACCCGTATGTGTCACTGCTGAAGTCCAATACCGAGTCTCATTGATTCTAAGTATATTCTAATGGAGGTGATTTCTAACATCCAAATATGCAAAGGGAAAAGCCCTATTGTCGCCCTGTACTGTCTATCTCAAGTGTCATTTATCTAATGGTAAACACTGAATTGGGTCAGTAAAAAAAAAAAAAAGCTCCCATTGTTAAATGACTCCTTAGTCCTTTGGAAGTGAGTTGAGGGTTCCCCTTCCCCCTCCCCCTTCCCTTCTCCTGCTTCTAATTTCCAGCATAGACGGGCGATCATGTTCAAACCTAGGCTCACCCGAGAAGATGGAGTCTCAGCCGAGGAATTGCTTCCATCTGATTGGCCTGTGCGCAGGTCTATAGGACATTTTCTTGATTGCTAACTGCTGCAGGAGGGACCAGTCCACTGTGAGTGGTACCCTCTCTAGACAGGTGGGCCTGGGCTATAGAAGAAAGGTAACTAGGTAAACTCGAGGGAGCAAAGCAGCAAGCAACATGGTCTGTTTCAGTCCCGGCCTCTGGGTTCCTTCCTTGAGTCCCTGCCTTGGCTTTTCTTGATGACTGACTGTAACCTAAGGGCTGAAATAGCCCCTTTTCTCCCCAAAAGGGTTTTAGTCAATGTTTATTACAGCAAAAGAGAAGAAAAGTAGGACAGAAATTGGTACCCGAGAGTGAGACGCTGTGTGACAGACCTGACTATGGTGCTTTTGGGGAGGATTGTGGAAGGGTTCCGGAGCCTTGGGCTGGAAAAGCTGTTGAGTTCTCGGAGATGGCGGGGTGGGGGGGGATGTTCTGGGGGAATCGTGGAAGAGAAGCATGCTGAAAGCAATGTGGACAGCGGAGGCCTGGCTTGAAAGCTTCAGAGGGAAGCAAAGACTCTATTGGAACTGTGTGATTTCTCTATTAAAAATCCGTGGAACTGCTACCTTCTGTTCTTTACTGGGACAATGGATGCTGGTCAGCTGAGGCTAAATAATCGGTTGTGATTAAGAAGAGAGCAGCATCGCTGAGGCGAAATCTTCCGAGAAGTGTTTCTTCAGGGTCAACAGACAGAGGGGACCAAGACCACATCTCAAGTTTGCAGCTAAACTGGATAATGTGTTAAAGTCTCACATGTGGTACTAGTTTTGAAGGCACAGAAGGGATCATGGAGAGCAGGGGAGGCCTGGCACTATGTGGAAGTGTTGGAGTTCCTGGAGACAGGCCAGGAGAGGATATTGGTGAAGGTACAGCTTCGGTTATGGTAGAAACGCAGGACTGAAGGGGTCGTGGAGAGAGAAGCTGAGGCTTGGCACCGTGTAGCGGGCTCAGAGTCCCTGAAGTTGAGTAAGTTGGAGGCAGCTGGGAAATTGCCTGCTGTCATAACTCCAAGTGCAGGGTTTTCTTAGTAGGTTGGGGCGAAACTTCCCAGCAGCAAACATGCAAACATGCTAAAGGAGCTTGTGGTTGCATGTTCAAAGAACATCCATTCTGTAGACATTCATCGTATGCCTGTGAATTCAGCGCCCTGTCCCTTGTAGGTTCTAGGAATGTAATTGGGGTGTGTGACCTTCACATTGCAAATGAATAGGTGTGTGTGTGTGTGTGTGTGTGTGTGTGTGTGTGTGTGTGTCAGGACTAATAAATGCTATGAAGGGTGTTAGAGGAGATATGAGAAGCTTGGGGGTGTCCTCCTGAAGAGGCCGGGAAAGGACAATGATGAAGGTGGAGTCTCAGTTGCAGTGAGGACCCCTGTAGGAGACCCCCACACAGTGGGTGCTTCCTGTTGGACCCTGGACTAGACAGAAACCACGCCCAAACACCTGTTTTCCCAGAGATCCTTTATTAGGCGGGGAAGAGAAGTTAAAGTGGCTGCTTTCTGACTCAGCAGAAAACAGCAGCAGATGACCTTGCAGGGGTCATTTTTAAGAAGAGGGCTGTGTGAGAATGAACTTGGATGCAGTGGTAAAGGAGCTAGTGGACCAGGAAAAGAGGGAAGGGGTATTTGTCCCAGAAGGACAAAGGACTGCCTCTGAGTAGAGGGGAGACAGATGTGGCCCATGGACAAATGGTGGTTTATAAAGGGAAAGGGGGAAATCCCGTGTTAGGATGAGGTGTTTAATTTTAATTGGGTATGTTACTTAGGTAAACCAAAGGGGGCTTTTGATTGCTAAACCTTGGTAGTTAGACTCAAGAGAAGGAAGTGGTCAAATAAGGAAATAGACTGTGGTGGTTAGCTTTAGGAACTTAATCTAATGGTTTTTAGCAAGGCAGAGGGAATGGGGGAGAAGGGCGAGGCCTGCCAGAGCCACGCTTGCCAGGCCTGGACCGGCTAGAGTCCCTTCAACCTTAGCATATTAAAGTTGCCAGGACAATGTCTGTCAAAGACAGCAGTTGGCATGGGGTGGAGCTGGCCTGGGCCTATGAGATGCACGCTGTGAAAGCTGCCAATGGCAGAGCCCAAGGAGTGGAGCTGCCCACGCCCTTTGGAGCCCAGGTCATAAGTCCCAGGAGCCAAACACTGAGTTATAGAATTTGATTTATGCAGCTGGATGTTGGTTTTGCCTTGATCTGATTGTAACTGTACCCTGGTTCTTTCCTTTTGGAATAAGCGAGTATATAACTTGTTTTTGACTTTATGGGAGCCCACAGTTAAGAGACTTTGGATTTTTAAAGAGATCTTGGCCTGTTGTGTTAAAAATGTAAAGACTGTAGGACTCTTAAAAGCTGGGGAGTCTTTTATGCTGTGATCTTAGAAACAAGAGTTTAAAGTGGTGTGTTTTTGTGTCAAAGTTCTCGGGGTGGAACGTCATAGTGGAACTGTCTGGCCTCTTGGCTGTGGGGTAGTCTCCAACTTGAGCCTGGAGACTCCTGTTTCCCGTCATGCCTGTCATTCCTGCCAGCGTCCAGCCCCGTGAGGCAGCTGTGGGCATGCTATACTCGTTTCTATTTCTCACAGGCTCCCACTGTCTGATTCAGCCCATGCATGTAGTTCAGATCTGTGTGTGTGTGTGTGTGTGTGTGTGTCGTATGTACATGTACGTGTGTACGAGGAGGCCAGAAGTCATTCCTCAGGAACTAGTCACTTGTTTTTAGAGACAGGGTCTCTTATTGGTGTGGCGCTCACTGATAGTCTAGGCTTTCTAGCTAGCAAGTCCTAATGATCCATACGTTTCTTCCTTCCTTAGTGAAAGACCCCAACCAATTTTTCATAACGAACTGGATGAGTTGGTAATGAAAAACTACAAAGCATGATAAACTGGTTTTGACCGTTGCACTCCAGCAGATTCTTCCTCCCCGCTCCCCTCTCCACAGGGCAGGAAGGCTAGCAATTATCAGAACCGGTCACATTCTTCTAAACAGATGATTATCAGAACCGGTCATAATGAATGATTACCAGACTGTAAACTGAGTCACGATGGAACAGGCAGGATGTCACTATTCAAGGTTTTTCTGGGAATAGGCTAAACTATGCTAATTTTGTTTCGGGTTGAACTCTGGTTTGAATATCTAGACCAATCCCAATTGTACCCGTATCCCATATTATAATTTATGTAAAACTTGTGATTTTGTCTATAAAAACTTGCTTGCATGGATACTCGGGATGCTTAGCTATCCCGAAGCTGGGCACCTGCTTGCGCAACCGTGAATCGTGAATTAAACCTCGTGCTTTTGCATCTGACGGCCTGGTTATTGAGTCTGGGGGCTCCTCGGCGACAAGACCACTCTGAGGGTCTTTCACTTAGGAGTCCAAGTTATCATACGTAGATGCAGGTCTCCTTCTTGGTGTGCATGGCAAACACTTGACTGACTGAATCATCTCCCCAGGCCCTTGTCCAGTTCTTCTTTATACTCTCAGCACAGAAGGTAAATCTTGGAATCAGAATTTGACTCAGGTTTTCCCAACTTCAAGCAGAACTTTCTCCCCTAGTTTCTCCAGGGCCCTTTCCAATGCCAGCCGGGGATTTCTTTGCCTGAAAAGCAAAGGGTTTTAGGTAGGCAGGGATAATACTCAAACCTAATGTTGCTCCACACTGCCTGTCTGCACCAGCCCGCTATGCATACAGTGTCCCTCAACTTGGGCAGGTTTATTGTCTTCATTAAGAGACACAGACGGTCACGTCAGGGTCAGATTCATTCATCTTGGTTTTATCTGGTAGAGGAAGTTGTCCAAGGACACGCACAAGTCCTCTGAGAAAAAGAATTGTTCAATTTCAAGAACTTTAAAAGCAGCCTAGAAGAACCTGGCGCTCCAGTGGCTCTTTCTTCCAGGAACAGGTCACCGTACTTGGTTCAGTTTTGCCTGTGTATCCAGGACTCTTCTGCCAGACTCCAATCTCTGTAGTTGCTGTAGAGAAAAGAAAGATGCTCATACTGGCTCCCCCATAAATCTTGTGGCTCCTAGACGACCATATTCTGTGCTGTAATAGAATCAAATAGAAAAATGAGTTAAGCAGTAGTTATTGTGACTAACTGGCTGCATTTCGTAGCTGTTCTAATGAAGTGAGATGTTATGTTGCAAATAATGAACTAGAACCAGAGTCATGAAATCCTCCCGAGTAGTGTGTTTGTGTGGTGACTAATGTGGGTCAGAGGTCCTCAGTGAGGATAACTGTGGCCAATTTTCCTGTACCTGGAGCTGATTCCGGTGAGGCAGGCTGGCCACCGACAGCTACATGCGTGCTTCAATACCACGGAGGGCTTTGAAGTTGTGTCAGGATGGTTTCTGATCATCACAGGTCTTAGATTAATAATTTGAAAATTCTACTTTATCAGCTATTTTAAGACTTCAGAGGAAAATTCCTTTAGTGGTAACGTTCATTCTCCCTTTCTTCCTCTCACCCACCCTTCTTCCCTCCCTCTCTCTCCAGGGTCTCAAGCTTGCAATTTCCCGCATCAGCCCTCACAAGAGCTGGGATAGCAGGCTTGTGCGAGCATGCCCTCCCACCTCCCCTTTTGGATACCTCTTGGCTCTCTCAGAAGGCCTTTCGTAGGTTAGTCATCAACGCACCATCGCACATGCGCAGTGTTCTTAGCTAGAATTTGCCGCGGGAAGAGTCATTCACTGGCTCCTGTGTTTGAGCACTTGACTTGAACAGAATGGCACTGTTTGGAGGGTGTGTAGATTACTTTAATTGCCACAATAAAATACCCTGACAAAATCGACCTGAGAGAGAGAAGATTTATTTGGGTTCCTGGCTCAAGGGTGGTCACAGTGGCAAGAGAAATGGGGGGTCATGTCACATTCACAGGAAGCAGAGAGCTGGGAACCCTGGTGCTCAGTTCCCTGTCTCCTTTTTCATTCAGTCTGGGACCCTCGACCTGACTCTGATCCTAGGAACCCACATGGAGTGGAGGAAGGAAAGAACTGAGTCCCATGAATTGGCCTCTGACCTCCACCACCTCAACTGCACATGGCACTTCGGTGGTCAAAAGTACTCTCTGGGGAAGCCTTCCAAGTAGCTAGAGTCATTGAGTGATTTCTGTAATATTGAGTACAGTGATATTGATTACAACCACTTCTAGCTGGTGTCTTTAGTTAAGTGAACTTGCAACAAACTGGGTGAGAATCAACCCATCCCTACCCACATCCAGTTAGAACCCGGCTTTATTCATGACTTGATGTCCAGGTCAATGCCAGGGCGTCCTGATAGTGACAATCTTGGACTCCCCAAAGGAGGCATCAGTTCGTGGCTAGACTTTGAGTGAGACACCCTGTACATGCGTCATGAGTCCTTTAAACCCCAGGCAGCTGTTTTCAAATCTGATGTTTCCCTGTGTGTGCTGAACTGATGACCCCAAGGTGTACTTTAATTAGAGGAAGTGGTAAAACCTTGACATTTTGTGTTCCACTTTGATGACAAAACCCCTGTGGTACTGAAGCCCAGGAAGTAATCAACCATCTAGCTTCTAAATCCAGTGAATAATACCTTGACATACTAAAGCAGTTGCCAATGAATAATACAATTATATACTAATGCAATCGCTATATGGCTACCGCTGTTTGTTTGTTTATTTATTTATTTATTTGTTTGTTTGTTTGTTTGTTTATTTAGTGTGTGTGTGTTTGTGTGTGTGTGTGGTGACACAAGCCTTTAATCTCAGCACTCGGGACGCAGCATCAGGTGTACTCTGAGTTCAAGGCCAGCCCATTCCACATAGTGAGTTCCAGAATGACTAGGACTGTGTAGGGAGACCCGGTCTCAAAAAAAATTTTTTTGTATGATTCCACTTAAGTGAGACATCTAAAGTAATCAAAACTCAGGGAAACAAGTCAAATGGTGATTGCTAGCTGCTAGAGACATGGGTACTGTAAATTTCAAGGCGTCATTGTTTTTTACCGTTGAGTAGTACTCCATTGTGCAAATGTAGTGCATTTTCTTTAAACCACACCAACACAGACCATTCTTGCCTTGGAGCCAGAAAGCAGAAAGACATCTGCTAAGGATATGTTCCTTTATGGGACTCCTAGAAGGAAGCATACTCAATTATTTTGTTTTCTCTTTTTAATAACAATTTGAGCACGTTGTCAAACAAACAGAGCTTCCAATCTGGTGATGGCAGGAGATGGTTCACTGTAATGGGGGCTGGCTGAGGCAGTGGGTACTTGGGGCACCATGACTATGTGTGCTAAGCTCAAGGTGTGTGATCTGGGTCTTCTTATAGGAAACTCTATTAGATGTTTTCAACACATTTTTACTATAGTTCATCCCTGTGGTGGTTTGAATGAGAATGGCCCTCCTAGGCTCATATGTTTGAATGCTTGGCCCCTACTTAGTGGAACTGTTTGGGAAGGATTAGGGGGTGTGGCCATGCTGGATGACGTATGTCACTGGGGATGGGCTTATAGGTTTTAAAAGCTCATGCTGGGCCCATTTGTGCCCTCCCTCTCTAATTGCAGATCAGAACATAAAGCTCTCAGCTACTTTTCCAGCACCATGCCTGTCTGCCTGCCTGCCACCATGCCACAATGGTCATGGACTAACCCTATGAAGCTATAAGCAAGCCCCCAATTTAATGTTTTCTTTTATGAGAGTTACCTTGGTCGTGGTGTCTCTTCACAGCAATAGAACAGTAACTAAGACAATCCCAGAAAGAGATTTTATGTGACTGTACCTTTAAATTGTTCTTAGGAGTGAAATGGAGCACACTCCCAAGGCTCTGCCCTGGATCAGCACACCTCTTTCAAGAATCAAATTATAGGATAATAAGAACTGGGGATGTGAGCTGCTCCTGTGGGTTCTGGACACTGAACCTGGGTCTTTTGCAAGAGCTGCCAATGTTCTTAACTGCTGAGCCATCTCTACAGTTCCTCCCTTTCTTATCTTAGTGGGTATAAACTCGGGGTAGAGGCTGGGGAAGTGATAACTTTATAGTCAAGAAAGATGGCAGACACAGGCTTCCCTAAGGCTGAGGGTTGACCTTATCAGGGAGTTATCATACCAATATGGCAACTATCTTGATGGCAGATGATTATTGCTGTGAAGAGACTCTGTGACCATGGCAACTCTTACAAAGGAAAACATTTAATTGGGGTGGCTTGATTACAGTTTCAGAAGTTCAGTTCATTATCATGGCAGGGAGATGGCAGCGTGCATGCAGACTCGGTGCTGGAGAAGAAGCTGAGAAACTGTACATCTTGCATGCAACAGGAAGTCAACTGAGACACTGGGTGGTATCCTGAGCATAGGAAACCTCAAAGCCCACCCCACAGTGACACACTTCTCCAACAAGGCCATACCCACTCCAATAAGGCCACATCTCCTAATAGTGCCACTCGCTAAGAGATTATGGGGGCTAATTACATTCAAACTGCCGAAGTCCTCTTGTGAAAGCCCACCTCAGTCTACTGACCAAAGAACACTGGCTGAACAGGGCTTGAGGAAGGCGCTCCAATACAGACCCCTTTCTGCTCTTTGGAATGCTCAAGGTCACAAAGAGAAGACCTCTCCTCATAGGAGGAGACCAGGGAGATAGGGTGAGTGATTCTAAGGTACAGCTCTAGCCTGGATCCAGTGGCTGAAAAGGAGTATTAATGGAGAAATCAGTGCAATCCACAGAGGGTCTATGGCTTAATTAGCTGCTTTGCACCGGTGTTGATTTCCTGCTTTTGATAAATGTGCCACAGTAGTGCTGTGTGGTGTTACCATTGGGGGAGGGTAGGTGAAGCATATGCAAAACTCCACAAACTCTTTGACACCTTTTTATAAATCCGAAAATCATTGCAAAATAAAATATTTAGTGAAAAATCTAAATAGTTTTTCTAATCAACCCAACGATAACCCCAATGATTCATTTTTCACTGGTGAAGGCGCTGTAATTTCAGGGTTCTGAGTTCATCAGAAAACCATTTAATTGCTTGCCTGTTTTATTTATTGCAGTGCCAGGGATCAAACCCAGAGCCTTGTACATGTTAGGCAAGAGATCATCTACCCCTGATCATCAAATGTTTAAAGTGGGCTTTTAAACTATTTATAAAATGATACAAAATGTTCCAAAATATCTCCATCTCTGTGCAACGGGCTTAAGAATGCAAAGAGCTGAATAACGCTAATGCTCTACCTCATAATGAAGGGGTTCAGTGCTCCTGTCTCCCGGACCAGAATGTGAACACAGTCCTGTGGCTTTAACTACTGCAGAGAGGGCCCCTGGCAGGACTTTAGAAAAGTCTGTGCTGGAGCTGCAGAGGCAAACTTTGGATTAGTTGTCTCTCTCTCTCTCTCTCTCTCTCTCTCACTCTCACTCTCTCCACCTCCTCATGTGTGTGTGTGTGTGTGTATATGTGTGTGTCTGTGTTCACACAAAGGCCAGAGAAGTAGGTCTTTTACCACTCTCCCCCTTACCCCTGGAGACAAGGGTCTCTCACTGAACCTGGACCTCAACGTTTTTCCTCGAGCCTGTCTCGAAAAAAGAAAACAAACAAACAAAAAAAATGAACGAAAATTCATCTATTCCTTAAACAATTGGTGGATTTTTTTTTTAACTGACACTATCTTCTGGAAAAGGTTCCTTTCCCTCTTGACTCAGTTACTGGTCATGGGATACTTTCATTTTCTTTCTTATCAATTTGGTGGGCCCCACTTTTTTTTAAGAGATTGGTTTGTTTCAACTCAGAGGGCTTTTAAACTCAGAGGGTTTCTTAATTGTACATTGTTCACAAGTCACACTGGCCATTGTACTGTGTTCTTTCTGCTTCCAATGTTGTTTATTTATTTATTTATTTTAAAAAGAAAGATTGATGACTTTTTTTTCTTGGTTTATCGAGACAGGGTTTCTCTGTAGCTTTGGAGCCTATCCTGGAACTAGCTCTTGTAGACCAGGCTGGTCTCGAACGCATAGAGATCCGCCTGCCTCTGCCTCCCGAGTGCTGGGATTAAAAGCATGTACCATCACTGCCCCACGATTGATGACTACCTTAAATGTCACCATAGAACCTTTATCCAGCAGCTGATGGAAGCAGAGGCAGAGATCCACAGTGGAATCCTGGGCTCAGCTCCCAAAGTCCAGTTGAAGAGGAGGAGGAGCAAGAATATGAGCAAAGATGTCAAGACCATGATGGGTTCACCCACTGAAACAGTTTACCTGAGCTAATGGGAGCTCACCAACTCCAGCCTGACAGTGAGGGAACCAGCATAGGACCAAACTAGGCCCTCTGAATGTGGGTGACAATTGTATGACTGAGGCAGATTGTAGGGTCACTGGCAGTGAGACCAGGATTTATCCCTACTGCTTGTACTGGCTTTTTGGAACTCATTCTCTTTGGAGGGGATACCTTGCTCAGTTTAGATATAGTGGGGAGGACCTTGGTCCTGCCTTAAAGCAATGTGCTCGACTTTGTTGACTCCCCATAGGAAGGAAGCCTTACCCTCTCTAAGGAGTGGATGGGGAGGAGGAAGGTGGAGGGAATGGGAAGAGTGGAGGGAGTGGGAACTAGGATTGGTGTGTAAAATGAGAGAAAATAGTTTAAAAAAAAAAAATAAAAATACACACACACACACACACACACACACACACAAAAGAAAGTTACTCCAGGGTGTGCTCCGGAAGAATGTAAGGGCAAACCAGAAAAGAGGAAAACAAGCAAACAATGAATTCTAACTGTAGATGGCAGAGCAGGAGAGTGCTGGGACAGCTGTGTGGCCCTCGTGAGGTGGCTTCCTGGGTGACGCTGTCTTAGACTAATGAGCTGAGCTGGATCACTGAAACCTACCTGTGAAGAGAGAAGACTCATGCCGTGGCGTGCGTCGACACCAACACATCACACGCACACAAATAACAATACCAATAAAGGAAATGATAAAACTGTGGGGGTGGGGTCGTCTTCAGAACTAAAGAAGGGGGAGGACAGTGTGGCACATTTTAAGGAGCTGGTTGCATCTAACAGCAGAGGACCTGTCTGTCTGTCCCTCTAGAGATGTCCTCTGTCAAGTTCCTCGGAGTTATGAAACTGGATCCAGGGAGAAGTAAGTGTCATTTGGACACACCAGTGGCCCAGCACAGGACAGGATTTACATAGCATAGTAATGAAAAAAATGTTTACGTGATTTCCTGCTTGTAGAGGGAGCATCTGAGTTAGGAAAGGTTAAAGGACAGGGATAAAACATAATAAACCTTGGAAATATAAACAAGGAGGCATGCCGCAAGTGCCACGGCATGCCTCTTTGTCCACCTGTCCTTTCTTCCTTTAGCATAAATTCCCCATTTGCTGGGTGGCTGCCAATCTGGGTGCGCACATTTATAATCAATAAACTCTCATATGGCCCTTGGGAAATCGCATCTGTGTAAACCCTGCTGGTCTGTTTCCCTTCTCCGATCTGCTTTCGTTCCCCCAGAAGTCTTCAGGCTTCTCATCCATTACAGGATCCTTCTCCGGTGTCCGGCTCAGCCCTTGATGGTCCCTCTGCATTACTGGTTATCACAGCTTTTTTTTTTCCCCCATTGGAGGGAAAGAGAAAAAGCACATGTCCTCAAGCTATTCTTTTAAGGGACTGGAAAGGATGGCTCAGTGGTTAAGACCACATGTCCCCCCCTGCAGAAGGCACAAATTTGGTTGCCAGCATCCACATTGGGGACCTCACGACTGTAACTCCAGATCCAAGGGCTCTGATGCCATTTTCTGGCCTCTTCAGACATCTGTATTCACTCAGGCACACACACACACACACACACACACACACACACACACACACACACACACACACACACACACACACACTATAATTAAAAATTAAAAAATACCTTGAGATCAAGGGTCTCCTGATAGATATTTTTACTTTGAATTTTATGTATGTGGGTGTTTTCTTACATCTGTCTATGTCTGTCTGTGTATCATGCCTGGTGCACACAGAAGGATCCCTTTGGGCTGGAGTTATGGATTGTTGTGAGCCTCCTGTGGGTGAGGAAATCAATCCTGGGTTCTCTGCTAGAGAAGTCAATGATCTCCACTGCTGAGTCACCTCTCCAGCCCCTCCTGACAGAGCTTTAGTTATGACCTACCCTTGGCTATGAAAGTAAGCCACGCTCCTTGCAGAAACAGTCTGAAGCACAGAGAATATGTAGTGGCCGTCAGCTTTCTGGAAGGCTGAAAACACTGGCCTTGCGGTGCTTGATCAGCCAGAACTGAGCAAGAAAACACAAAAATGTGTTTCTCCTTGTTTGCTGTTTGAGAGACGAGCATTGGGTTGTTTTTTTGTTTGTTTTTTTTTTTTTCTGTATGATTTTTCTCAAATGGAGCACCAGGGCTTTACCAGGGTGTGTCCGCCATGGCTGGCACGCTTACCATCTCACTTTCTATACCATCTTGCCTACCCCCACTTTTGCCATTGAACATCCCATCCCTGGGACCCACTGTGTGCTGCTTTTTCCTGCAGTGAGATCATTCGGCTGTTTAATTTGGAACCGCTAATGACTTAAGGATCCATGGGGAAAGCATGCTGCACTGACAATGGGCCAGCGGGGTGACACTCCATGGCCCCTGGTGTGCGGGAACAAAGGAAGGCTGCAAAGCCCTTCTGAGCCAGCCTCCTTAACATCAGATGTCATGGGGGTACTCCTGCACCCCTTGACATTAGGCTGAACTTAATCCAAACTCCTTTTCATACCTAGGGGTGCTAAACTTCCGCCCACTGTCCATCTTACTTCCTGCCCCGTCTCAGACATTCCAGCTGTGACACCCGCCCCCCTACATCGCTCACACAGGGACAGAGAGCTCTGCTCTTCCAGGCTCCTGCAGGAACTTTTGGGGATTACTGCCCCTCGTTACCAGGATACCAGTGAATTACAAAGTGTCTGCCCTTGTAACTGTCCTTCAGCATTAAAAGTCAGACGAAGTGTTTGTCTCCTAACTATCCTTCACTGCTGAAAGTCAGAACTTCTCTGGTTAGTGGTTATGTGGGAAGTTGGCAAGGCCACAGCACGCAATTGTTCTGTCAGCCATGAATCTAGGTGTTGCTGGCAGGGATTCTGTAGGCCTTGCTGACAGCTGTGGTCAGCTGACTGTATTTATTTATGGTGCTGGGAATCAAACCCAGGGCTTCATGTCTGCTAGGCAAATGCTCTACCGTGGAGCTACAGACTGGACTCTGCAGTCAGCTGACTTCCAGGTGGTTATCCTTGACAGAGGGCAGACCTTGGCCAACCAGCTGAAGGTCTTAAAGAGCAAAACTGAGGCTTCCCAGAGAAGAAGAAATTCTGCCTCAAAAGAACATATCCGGGGCTGGAGAGATGATTCAGTGGCTAAGAGCACTGGCTGCTCTTCCAGAGGACCCAGGTTCAATTCCCAGCATCCACATGGTGGCTCATAACTGTCTGTACTCCAGTCCCAGGGGAATCAATGCCTTCTCTTCTAGCCTTTGTGGATACTGCATACACGTGGTACACAGACATATATGCAGGCAAACACCAATACACACAAAATCAAAATAAA
The DNA here is from genome assembly GCA_004026605.1 of Ondatra zibethicus. NCBI lineage: Eukaryota > Metazoa > Chordata > Mammalia > Rodentia > Cricetidae > Ondatra > Ondatra zibethicus. The sequence continues at coordinate 504 of PVIU01006948.1, read as the reverse complement.
ATTAAAAATAGAAAATGATAAAAATGAAGCTACCCATCTGAGCTTCAGAACTGCTGGCCTGCGTTCTGGATTTTTTACTTATTAGCCACACAGTCAAATGAGTCAGTTCCTTAAAATACATCTTACCATGCCCATGCATTTACATACATACAAACACATACATTAATATTGTGGTGATCCTCTGTGTGTGAACATGCACATGTTTATATATAGGTTTTATGTACATGCATTCTTGCCTGTGTGTGCATTTCCTGTTGGTCCTGTTTCTCCTAGAATCCTGGTATGTCCTGGGTATTTGTTATCATTAAGCAAATAAATCACATTTATTTTTAGAAAGTTAAAATTTACAAGTAAGTGTCTGGAAAGATGGCTCAGCAGGTAAGAGCACAGGGGACCTGTGTTTGGTTCCCAGCACCCACATCAGGGGGCTCCATGCCCTCTTCCAGTCTTCTCAGGCACCTGAACACATACACACACACACATACACACACACACACACACACA
>PVIU01006947.1:49065-96675 GCA_004026605.1 Ondatra zibethicus | reverse complement strand
GCAAAGTTTCAGCATGTCTGACTCTGGCAGTGGCTCCATAGCATCTCTCTCTGACTCCACCCTTCTTTTTTGTTTGTTTGGTTTTTGTTGTTGTTGTTGTTGATTTTTTTCAAGACAGGGTTTCTCTGTAGCTTTTGGAGCCTGTCCTGGAACTAGCTCTTGTAGGCCAGGCTGGCCTCAAACTCACAGAGATCTGCCTACCTCTACCTCCTGAGTGCTGGGATTAAAGGTGTGTGTGGGCTGCCCGGCTGACTCTGCCCTTCTTTCTCCCAGCATTCAGCCTAGCTTTCCCTGCCTACCTGAGTTCTGTCTTGCTATAGATCCAAAGCAGTTTCTTTATTTATTAATGGTAATCACAGCACACAGAGGGGACTCCCACATCACCTCCCCTTTTCTGTTTAAATAAAAAGGAAAGTTTTAACTTTAACATAGTAAATTATATATATAACAAAACAGGTATCAAACAAGAATTACAGTTACAATATTTATATCTACTTTATCTTTTATCATAACTAAGGAAAACTATAATTATAACTATAAATTCTTCAACTCCATCAAAGACTCCAGAAGGATATAACATTAACTAAGTAAACAGGAAGTGCATTGTAAGCAACTTCCAAAACTCTAGAATGGACATCTTGCTGCCTAGACAGTCACTCAAAGTTTTCCTGTACCATTGGGGCATCCATCTTCAGCCTACAGGACCATAGTATCCAGCAGACTTTTCCATGAAGCAGGAAATTTCAAAGACAGTTCTGCCTATATTGGAAGTTTGTCAGTCACTTTCTTCTGTGTCCTGCAGAATGTCTAGCAGACTCTTTCATGAAGCAGGAACCCCAAAGGACTATCTTACCTTTAGGCAAGTTCAGCAGTCATTTCTCTGTGGGTCCTGCATGTCCAGTTCATCTAACAAACTCCATAAGGAGTCTCTTCATTGCCCATCTTCCTCTTGAAGTAGATTGGTGCTGCGAGGAGCAGATGTGTCTCATTGTCATGAAAAGTCCTAAATTTTTAAAACATTTAAATGACATATTCTGGAGGTCTCTGAAAGATTTGAAGAATACCTATCTAAGTTAAATATATCTCTATAAATCTAGAAAACCTAACTAACATGACTACAATCTTGACTATTATAGATGACTATCTATTAACCTATATTTCTTAATTATACATTACATTTTTAAATGAACTACACAAACACAATACCTTAATCAAGGGCAGAAAAATACAGTATAACAAAATTGACCTTAAATTTGTATCAATAAACCAAGATCCATTCCAAAGCAAATTATTAATCTCTATAGCATACCCCCCTTTAAATGTAAACAAACATTTATAGACAATATTTGGGAATATGGGTGTAGTTCTGTCCGTACTGCTTTCTGCTGTTTGGGGGCACTGTTAATCAGGTCTTTCACGGTGTGTCCTGTGTGCTAGGCTCATCTCAGCAGTCGGACTGGCAGCTGGCAAAGGTCCTAAAGATCAAGGTGGAGCTTCAACGTTCTGAGATTCAGAGAAACAGGCAGCCGGAGGCATTCGAAATCTATCTTGTGTTTATAGTGAGGAGTGAAAATAATCGCTCTTGAGGAGGGTACAGCTAAAACAAAAGGAGAGTCAGAGGGGCTGGAGAGAAGGCTCAGCAGTTAGGAGAGCACTGCCTGCTCTTCCTGAGGACCCAGATTGAATGCCCAGCACCCTCATGGTGGCTCACAACCATCTGTAACTCCAGTCCCAGGAGAGATCTGACACCCTCTTCTGTCTTCTTTGGGCACTGCATGTACATGGTACACAGACAAGCCTGTAGGCAAACACCTACCCCTCCCCTGCATATATATATATATATATATATATATATATATATATATATTATATTCTTTTTAAAAAGAGAGAAAGTAAGCTGAAACAGTTTGTCTTTAATCATTCTGCGTATTACAAGTATTTACTTCTTTCTGTCTCTTTGTGGTCCTCTATACTAGGTTGTGGGGAACAAGACAGTCCTTACCTGCTGAGAGAGAGGTAAGGAAATCATCCATCAGTAGTGACTCTCATAACTAATTGTACCTAGCACTTGGTACTAATGATCTTTTTTTTTAAGCCTAATTTTCAGCTAAGAGACAGGATAGATGGGCCTGTGTGTATAGCTCTGAAGATGAACTTCAGCCCTCAGGGTCCCTGCTGAGGCTGCCCTAGGGGACAAGCGGTGCCCATTCATTACTACTTGGTCAATGGGTGGTTCTTTCTGACTTTTCAGAGGCTATGTGCTCCCTCTGGCCTCCTGGCTGACCTGGAAGGTCCTTGTGCACTCTGGCTGTCACAAACACAGGACTGTTTGCTCTCTCTGGCCGGGAGAGCTGGGCTGGGGACCAAACTGGCCTACAAGCTCAGGTTTTCTCATTTTATTTCAAGGACAGCCAATTTCAGGCCTTCAAAACAGGCTACGGCAACACAAGAGCGATGCTGAGCGGAGCCAAAGTCAATGCCACTGGCAGGACATGCTGCCTTCAGAATGATTTCCCAGCCTTTGACACGACCACAGAGGGGTCACCAGCACATCCCAGGGGGAAGGAGGTGGAATGGCATTAGCTGGGAAGCTGTGCGTTGATAAGATAAAAGTTTCCTAAGAATCCCCACCCCTGACCTTACTGATTGCTTAGCGGGTGTTTGAGCTCTTCCTATAATTCTTGAGCGCACTGTGAATTTTAGCAAGCCTTCCTATCAACGAATCAGTTCAATACAGATTCATGCTAATCCACTCTTTGATTTGCCTTAATCTTAGGTTGTGGTCTATACCTTTCTGTCTATCCAGTGTGCTGTGTCAACTCTACCTAGATTTCCTTAGGTGAGTCAGACGGGGTTTCACCTGGAGAGGAAGGTGGGCTAGGAAAAACAGAATTTCTTGGAGCACGGAATGGCTCACAAAGAACTGTATGATGGTGCATTCATTTCTTCTGAAATACACAGAAGGGCTACATTTCATACATTCCCTTGGAAGTTCCTCGTAGGTGCAGGCCACAAAATCAGATTCTAGCCAAGGACTAGAGAGAAAATTATGTGTATTACTGCGAGGCCCGTCCAGTAAAATGATTGTAATTCTCCAAGCTCTCCCTTTCCTTCCTGGGGTGACTTGAGTCCAGAAGTCAACAGGAATGTAGACCCCAAGCCACCACGTGAATGCTTGTGTTCTCTAGCCTAGACTTTGTTTCCCAAACTGTGACATACTTTTTACAGGAGGGGACCTCTAAGTTTAGTGCTGAAGAAAAGAAACAATAATCTTGGACAAGTCAGGCATAATGATTATTTTAAATGACCCCTTTCCCACAGAGGAAAAATTATATGTGTAATAATATTAATATTAATAATAAATAATATCCAGCCTACCAGGCAGAATATTGCAATGCTGTTCCCAAGTTTTCCAGGAAGCCAGGTCTCTGCTTTCTGCTCGAGCTGTATTTACGAAGGTACAGGTTACAGAAGTTTCTAGGAAAATTCCAATTCACAATTGGAAAGTTTAAACAAGGCTGAAGGAGGGAGTGGATCTACAGTCTCCTAACAATAGATCACCTGGAGCTGAAGATGACTCAGCAGCTAAGAGCCTTTGCTACTCTTCCCAGAGGACCCGAGTTCAGTTCCAGCACCAATATCAGGCAGTTCACAACCACCTGTAACTCCAGCTCCAGGGAGCCCAGTGCCACCTTCTGGCCTTTGAGGATACCCATATGCCTGCAATGCAACACACACACACACACACACACAAATAAACCTTAAAGAAAAGAATCATCTAGTTTTTTATTCTCTCAAGTTCACAATTTAATGAAGTAAAACAGAAGAAAAGAGAGAGAACGTTGAGGTCTTTTAGTCTTAGGCTTTAGGCCTGGAATTTTCCCATGGGTGGGGGCTCTCCTTAAATGTAGACACAAAGTTTCACTGGGTAACTCAGGCCTTGGCCTCCAGGCTCCTGCCTCAGCACCCCATGTGCTGAGATTATTAGCATGCACCGCCACACCCATTAAAGAGATTCTGTCTAGTGGAATCTGTGAATTCCAAACCTTTGCGTTATAATATTTCTAAGGGCATGTATGTCTTATATACAATGTTTGCAAGTTCCCCTCTCTCTCTCTTGGGCTCAAACCTGCTGCTTAACCTAACATCTCTGGTTCCTCCTACTTCAAACCTGAGTTATCAAGAAGTCATAACACATGGCAGGAGACTCTGTTCTATGACCTGTAATCCAATAAGTAATAAAATATCTGAAAAGCGTGTGATTTCAAGGTTGTGGTTGCGATGCTGAAGGAAGGAGCTATGATGAAAAGACACGTCTGTCCTGGTGAGCTTTGTCAGTTCGACAGTCTGGGATCATCTGAGAGGGGCGTGTTTGTGGGTGGGGATTGTCTTGATTATTAATTGTGGATGGCTCCCCGTCCCTACGCAGGTGTCTGGCCGGTATAAGAAAGCAAGCTAAGAGAGTTGGCTGGAAAGTAGTGCTCCTCCATGGCTCCTGCCCTCAAGTTCCTGCCCTGACTTCCCTCAGCGATAGACTGTGGTCTCCTCTGAGTTGCTTTTGGTCACAGAGTTTTAAAGAAGCAGCCAAAAGGAAACTAGAACACACAAAAAAAAATATATAGACAAAAAAGTGCGAAGATCTTTGGTCATCTGAGAATAAACTTTGCTGATCACAAAGCAAGAGCTTCTTGGGGAAACTGAGGGACTCACCAAATCCTACCTGGGTGCATACTATGTGCCAACGCCCCTACCAAGTGTTTCACTGGCATCATTTTATTTAACTTCTCCCGTGCATCAGCAAGGGAAGTGGTTGGGATCGCTAGTGAGGACACTGGGGCTAGTTGCTTTGGCCAAGTCTAGAAGTTTTCCCGTCTCAAATCCAAGTTTTAACTACAATCTCTCCAACTTTAGTATTTCAATTTCCCATTTGGAATGTTTTCCCCTAAAAAACAAAACAAAAAAAAAAACCCAAAAACACACTGCTTTTAAAGTAGGGAAGAAAAGCAGCATGGAATAAAAAAATAGCCATATTTGGGATGCCCAAGGCTTCCTTTCTACGTAAACCATTAGCATGGTTCCTAATACCCTCTTCTCCATGCTTACTGGCCTATAAGTCGGACCTACTCCTGCCTTGTATTTCAGTCCTGAAACATCTTTCTAAAAGAATTTGAAGGTGATAGATTCTAGTTTAGGTTTTCTAAATGGCTTTGATATTTTACCTTCTAGAATTCCCCAATATAACCAAAGTAACCACAACAGAATCCACAACCCTTCCGCACAGCAGGAAGTCACTCTCAGTGCTGTGTGCTGTGCTCTGTTCCTTTAAGAATGGACAAGGGAACTCTATATCCATATCAGCCCCATGAAGGCAGCATGGGGTAGCCTGGAGGAGAAGCTGGCCCAGGATCTCACTGGCAGTCACTGGGAGAAGCAGTTGGGTGGCATGTCAGCCAGGATGAGCCCTATCTGTCCACAGAGAGGTCCCAACACCCTCGTTGTCTTTGTTTGAGATAATTCTTTGCCACGTTCTGGTTGGAAAGCTTATGTTAACTCCATATATAGTTTAACTGGGATAGAAAGAGGTCCTTCTGTGGCTGACTGCCTTACCCTGAGAGGCAGAGGGGAGTCGGGGTGAGCCTTGGACACAGGGAGAGGGCCTTTGTGTTGTTTGTAGGTGCTGAGTAACCATGGTTCATGGATGAAGGGTGGAAGCACAGTGATGATTCAAAACTACACCTTCCTTCCTTCCACGGTGCTGAATGTGTGGTGGGTGAAGACCCATCGAGGGTACCAGAACTACAGAGTCTTACATCATTTATAGAGTGGTGTGCTGTTCCGAGAGGAGGAAAACGCTTTCTGTCATGAAGTGGTGGCTGCCAGCTAAACCCGTACTTCTGGGTTACAAACATCAGTTTCAGCCTGGCAGATGTTTGAGGCAACCATGCTGGGCTTAAATCCTGTCCATCATCCAGAACCTACGGTCCTGGGGAGCTTTACTTACCTCAGCCTCAGCTTTGTGTTCAAAGTAGGGGCAACTTGGTTATGATTATGAAATGGAGTGAAATCGAATCTGTTGGCATTGAGCATAGTCTCTGACTGCCCAGTAAGGCTGAGGGGGCGGGACCGGACCGCGGTGGGAGGGGTGGGGGTGGGGAATCTGACGAGGACGTGGACACGTGCAAGGCTGCCTACTCTCGCAAGCCTGGGTTGTATCTTGCCTTGACTTTGGATCTCCTGCTTATCAGCATAGCAGCGATGTTGAGCAAACTGCTTGCTGAAGGTTGGAAGGTTAATGGAAGGACCAGATAGGAGGCTGGGGAGGTTTCTTAGGGATCAAGCTAAAAGTTGGGAAGGGGATAAAAAGTCAAAATATTAAGAACTAGAATATTAAGAAGCAGAGCTGGGGGCTGGAGAGATGGCTCAGGGGTTAAGAGCACTGATTGCTCTTCCAGAGTTCGAGGCCAACCTGATCTACAAAGTGAGTTTCAGGACAGCCAAGGCAACACAGTGAAACTCTGTCCCACACCCCCCCTGGCCTCCGCCACCAAAAAAGAAGCAGGTCTGGAGAAATGGTTCAAGAGGTTAGGCAAAGGGCCTTGATTCTGTTCCCAGCACCCACATAGCAGCTCACCAACCGCCTAAACTCCAGTTCCAGCGTCTCCAGTGCTCTCTTCTGGCCTCTATTGGAACTGCATGCATATGGTGTATAGGCATACATGCAGGCACTTCTTTAATCCCGGCACTCGGGAGGGAGGCAGAAGCAGGATCTCTGTCAGTTCAAGGTCAGCTTGGTCTACAAGAGCTAGTTCCAGGACAGCTAGGGCTGTTACACAGAGAAATTCTGTCTCAAAAAGCAAACAAACAAACAAATTTATTTAATATTTATACATATGTATTTGTTTGGATCAAATCTGCTCTCATTCCCTTTTCTCCAATTCCTCATCTCCTACATCCCCCACTTTCTCCTCCCAACTTCATGTACTCCCTATCTATCTATCTACATACATGCATGCATGCATGCATACATACATACACTCACTGAGTACACTTGGTGCTGCCTGTGTGTGCATGGGTGTAGGACCATGTACTGAAACATGGGTAGTATCATCTCAGGGCCCACATCCTGAAGAAAACTGACTCCCTTCCCAGCAGGTACCAAGTGTCAACTGTACCTGGACTAGGGATGGGATTTTGTGGGGTTCCCAACATTTTGTTTTTGAAGCAGGGTCTTGTTATGTATCCACACTGGCCCAGAACTCAGAATGATCCTCCTGACTCAGCCTCCTTGGGTGCTGAGGTTTATACAAATGTATCGCCTGGCTAAAATAAATAAATTCAATTAATTAAAACAATAATTAATCACAGACTCACAGGGACAACATCTGGTGTGCCTAAGTGATGTGGAAGAAAAACTGCACCGACTTAGTCCTCTTCGTGAATGCTCACCCACCTTTTCCACGGAAGTTTTCTTTGTTAAATAGTGCAAACAAAAAATCAGCCTCTTAACACCAGGGACCAGAGGGCAGCTGGGTGCTGAGAAGGGGGGGGCGCTAAAGAGGACGGACTTGGAGAAGAGGGGCTATCACAGGGAAAGCATTGGCCATCTGGGCAGAGCTGCCAAGGGAGGCACCGAAGGGAGCAGGCCCCTAGACCAGAAGGAATAAGCCGTAACAGAGGCCTCCTGAAAAGACATCCGGTTTTAAAAATGGGAAAGAAGTTGACAAGGACTCGGAAGACATTAGCCCCTAGCAGCTTCACAGAAACCAGACACATCCTGCCCTCCAGCCTGAGGCAGTACCCAACACGCCCCGGTTGCGGATGAGGGGAATTCCCCAGGAGGGTGACTTTTGGTCATTCTTGCTCAACCTATGAATTGCTGCGGAGTGTTCCAGCTTTCTCCCTCCTCCGGGCATCTCCGTACAGACTGAAGCGAAAGGTGGAAATAAGCCAAATGCCCAGTTATGCCTGGAACGGGTTTTCTGCCCCCTTCAGAGCAGGGTCAAGTGAATGGCACAACTAGGGGTTCTGAGAGAGAGGGGGGAACGGGCAGGGACGGGGTTGCCGCATTGCAAGACACAAAGCTGGGGAACAACCCTGTCTTTGCTTCTTTGTCAAAGGAGAATGAGGGACCTGAGCCAGGCTGGCTTGAACTGACTGTAGAAAAGCCACTTTTGTAATTCACAGCCCTCGGGCGTGCAATGGAAACACTGGCGAAGCAGCTGAGCAGGCACACACTCTCTCCGGGAAGCAAGAACTTGGACTGTGAGATGATGAGAGGCTCTGTGGTTGTGAACAGGTTGCCCAGAGCCTCAGGGACTTCCAGGATGTGGTAGGTTACAGTAAGAAGAGAGCCCTCCAGCCCTCGGGGTCCCAGTGTCCTGGGTATACTTCTCAAGGATACGTGCATCTAGCTTTCTGGCAGTGGAGGCAGTGTGGGCTTCAGCGACTTCCTGGACATGGTGCCTCGGAAGATGTCCAGAAGACATCAAGGGCCTCCAGAATATGGCTGTTGGCGGAGGAGAGGTACAAAGGCTGAATCAGTTGGTAGACAAGGATTTAATGGGCGGTGCACTCACTTAATGCGTGAACACACGGCGGTAAATAAAACTGCTTTATTAAGTGGATGCAATGAAAGGGACAAACTAACAGGATACGGATAAAGGTTGAAGCCGCCGCTGACCCCACACTGTCTCTCTGCCGTTCTGGGTCTCCCCTGATTCCAAGCGAGAGCGAGCACCTTTCTATTTTAGCAGTCCCCAGTAGGACCTCAGACCTAAGGTCGAGTACCCCAGAAGCTACTGGCTGAATGAATTTACACAACACCCACTGCTCAGCAGAGCTGACCCCTGGCTCCCACTACCTTTAATTGATACAGAATAGTGAAGATCTGCCCCCACAGATGCCGTAAGAGCCTCAAAGAGAAGGTGGAGTCTTGTTGGTTGATAATGGATTTCTTATCCGCATTGGTAAGCACACCTTTTATATCCAAGTCATCAGAGAAAAGCCTTAGTAACTACCTAGCATCACCCTGCTGTGGTCATGTGCTAAATTAGGTGTGTGGGGGGGATACAGCTGTGCCGAGATGGAGAGAGATCTCTGGGGCCCAGAATGGGGTCAGTGCTGGCATATGGGTAGGATATGGGGCAGAGGAAAATGGGGGTGGGTAATACAGTCAAGGACTTAGGGGAGCATGGTAGGGTTAGGGCTTTGGGGTGATCAGCCTGTTTGCGGTTTGGTGGGTACTCTGGAGAGACAGCTAGGGTACAGTAGTCTGTGGGGGCAGGACCCCACGGTGCTTAGGAGGGTGCTGGCTTTCAGGGTCTTGAGGTTCATCCTGGGCCCTCTGTTCTGAAGACCTTTCACCAGGGTTCTCTGCATGTTTTGGCTGATTTCCTCTTCTCATTCACTGGATCCCCATGGCAGGGCGCTGTCAAGAGCAGGAGCCACTCCTCTGAGGTACTAAAATGCTGACACTGGGAAAACCTGTGCTCTACCCTTGCGAGAAATACGAGAATTACTCATCCTTTATGCAAAACACAAGTTTCAGGTCTCTTAGGCAAGAAGCAGGGGATGAAACAAAGAGGCTTTGCCTTTGCTGGGGGACCACCAGGCTCTCTTTGGAATGACAGAATCTGGGACCTGCTGAAAGGCAGGAATGTTTGCTCTTGCCTTCTCTGTCTCCTTATACAGATCTCTTAATCGATGCTATGGGCAAGGAAATAATCAAAGATGTGCAAACCAGAAGGGAAGAAGTAAAACTTTATTTCCATACCATGGTTTTATCTGCAGAAAAGCCTAAGGAATCCACAAATGTCTACCAGAGCCAGTAAGCAAGCTTAGAAGGCCACAGGATACTCCATCAATAAACAATGGCACACACCTTTAGTCCCAGCACCGCGGAGGCAGAGGCAGGTGGATCTCTGTGAGTTCAAAGTTCCAGGACATCTAGAGCTATATAAGAGAAAGACCCTGTCTCAATAAAACTATAATTATAATGATAAGAAACAGAAAAATAAAATTAAGAAAGGAGTTTCAGTCATACTAGCATAAAAAGAATAAAATAGGACCAATATTTATTTATTTAGCCTGTATGGAAATATATCACATGCACGTAGTGTCTGTAGAGGTCAGAAGAGAGCATCAGATCTTCTAAAACTGCAGTTATAGATGGTTGTGAGCCACGATGTGGATGCTGAGAACTAAATTGAAAACTTCAAAACATTGCTGAGGGAAAAAAAAAGAAAGAAAGAAATCACAGGTCTGAACAAATGGAATGAGCCACTGAATTCACAAATTACAGGATGCAAAAATGTTACGGCAGCAACTGTTGCCAGGCCTAGTGGAGCAGGCCTGTGATTCCAGACTGAGGCAAGAGGACTGTAAGCCCAAGTCCAGGCCGCCACCCTGTCGCAGGAAACAAACTAACGAACTAGCGATACAAAATGAAGAGGGATAAAGATGCAGCTCAGTGGCAGAGCACCTGCCTGGCTCCAGCTTCAGTCCTCGGTGAAAGGGAGAACAGAGCCCAAATGCTGCCCTATTTACTTTGTAACAACCCCCAGTAAGCATTTGCTTGTGTTTGTTTTGATAAGCTTGTCCTTTATATGGAAGTGCAAAGGACCTAAAGGAAAGAATTAAGATCAGAACTGTGGAAGGGTTTTAATGAAGTTGCAGCAATCAGGGCGGTATGGTGTTAACCTAATGACAGAAACACAGATCAATGAAACGGGCAGACTCAAACACACTCCCGGCCAGCTGGCTCGACAGCAGCGCTAAGACAGATCTTTTTTAGTCTATTTTAGAATATAGTCTTATATTTTTAGAAGATCGTCTTTTCAGTAAAGAATGCTAGGATACCTGGATGCCAATACAAAAATATATAAGTAAGTAACATTTTTCATCTCACATGAGCCCAATGCAAAAATTAAAAATGAATCATGGATCCAAATGTATGAGCTAAAGCCATAAAAATCTAGAAGAAAACACAGAAGAACATGTTTGTGAATATTTGCCTAAAGATTTCTTAAACATGAGACCCAAACCCATGTTTTTTCTAATGGAAAATATTGGTAAATTCAACATCATCAAAATTAAAAGCTTTGCTTTTTAGAGAAAAAATAACCCCAAAGCTGGGAAAGTATTTGAAGGTCATGTATCTATAAGAGACTTATGACCAGAATATATGAAGAATTCTAACATGAAAAACGAAACCATAATGTTTTTGGGGAAATGGATATAACCGGAGATCATTATGTTCAACGAAAACACAAGACTCAGAAAGACAAATACTGTATGCTTTCTCTCCATAGGAGAAACTAGATTTTAAATTATATATGTGTGCGTGTATTAAAAAGGAAGTCTAACAATTCAACTGGAGTTGATAAAAACAAAAATGACCAGGATTCAAATGGCCACCTCAGCAAAGCAGACCAGAGAAGATGATCGGCGCCATTCTTTACCTAGGGAATGCAAATCAATGCCTCTACTATCCACCACTAGAATTCCAGCAGCCAAAAATTGATGTTTGAAGAAACTGGAACCATAAAATGGTACATTTAATCTAGGTAATAGTTCGGCTGCTTCTTAAGATGTTAAACATATTTGCCGTATGACCCATACATTCCACTCCTCAGTATCTACTTAGGGATATGAAGTCCCATAATTACAGACTTAACATGCAAAAGTTCATAGCCACACTATAATAGTTCCCACTGTAAATTATTTAGAGGACTTATCAACCTGTATATACATGAACAGAAAGTGGGATAGCCATACGACTGATACACGCCACAACATGCGTGGGCATCATGTCACAGGTCAAGGTTTAATTGTACTGATTTGCCACCTCAGGACATGGCAGAGGTATGGAAAAAGAAGAGCTCAGGAGAGCAAGGGCTTCAACAGTGACTGACTGCAGGAGTAGAGAAACCTTGTGGGTGGTCCATGTTCTAAACTTGGATATTACTACTATATGGACTGTACAACTGTATAAATTCACTTAAGCTCAGGTGTATCCTTATAATCGGTAAACTTGATACAGAAATTATACTTCCACAGGCTACTGAAACGGAGAGCAGAAAAGTCCTAGGGGCCTTGGGAGACAATGGTTGGTGTGTGCGTGTGCGTGCGTGCACGTGTGTGTGTGCACATGTGCTTGCTCATAGGACAGAAAGCACTTGTGGGAGATGGGTTTGAACCTGAGTGCAGTGGGAAAGCATAGACGCTTTGCTGGGCCTGAATTTGGTTCTCCCGTACGCTAACTGTGTGAGCTGGAGAATTACGTCTCAAGCCTGTTCTGCCTTTTGTGCGTACCCTAGAGTCATGCGCATTGATGGTCACATATGTGAAGCACTAAGCCCAGAGCCTGACACCATACAAGGTGCTTGCAGAGGGAAAATTCTGAAATGATTTCTTCTAAAACAATAAAAACAAAAAGCCTTAAGGCTTTATTCAAACCACGGACTTGTGGGCCCTCCAGGTCTATTGTAGGAGATTCCAAGACACTCACTGGCCTGATTTAGCACCTTTATTAATGGCCAAGGCTGACACTACTGCCCATAGACCACCAGGATGGCTGAGTGTGAATATACCACAGTTCCTAACCTCGTCTGGGTTCTCGAGATAGACCCTTCCTTCGCAGTGGGGTTAGCGGGAGTCACAAGTGTCCTGTGTAGTAGGGGATAATGGCACAGAGCGCAGGGTGGGGGCTGGGAACCAGCACACAAGGGGCACAGTCTGCTGGAACACATGCAGCCTAGCAGGAGGCCATGGAAATTTTCACAAACTAAAATTGGCATTTGGAGTGGAGCTGGAAAGCTGTGAACACAGGATGCTGCTGAAAATGGTGTGGGCAGCGTAGGCTGCTACCTGAGGTGTTGGCAGGCTTCACCCCTGCTGGTTGATTGCAGGAGGAAGTTGGGTCATCAGGAAATAGGGATTTGAAATAATCCCACAGGAAGGTGTGAACAACAGAAGTAACTGGGGGACAGGGGCGCCCAGCACGCATTCAAAGATGGCATTGTGGTAGATTCTTCCACTAACACATCCTGGAGTGGGGGGTAGCTTTGGGCGGGCAACTCATTCCTGGCTCAGGATACTGGCAGCGAGCCTTCCATGTAATTGCTTAAAGAGGACACTTGCTATTTATTTTGGATTCCCAGTATACACTTCTACTTTTTCCTGTAATCTCCCTTGAGTTGTTTTGGGGACAGTTTCCTCTTCCCCATTAAGTACACTGCCTTAGTCAATACAGGAATACTGCCCTCCTCTGGCCAATTAAATCCTCTCTTGGAGCTCCAAATAAGGCTGAATCATGGGCAAGAACTGAAGACCCTCTTGTGGGAGACCCCGCTCTCCTCGGGTTTCTTGGCTGTTCTCTTAGCCCATGACCTCTGGATACCAGTCTGTGAAGCTGTTCAGCTAAAGGGGGCTGTGGTCCATTCTGTTACAAGGAACAGGCATGGAATGAAGCTGTGGCCTTTCCATGGCCATGCAAGGGGAGAGAGCCCACCTCAGATTCCTACCCGAATACAGATGAGTCACGGACTCCTGCAGAGCCGGTTTCTCCCGTGAAATGGAAAGACTACTGCTTTCCAGCACTGTCGAGATTAAATGTATTTATGCGTCACGTATGTGCTGTGGGCCCAGTGGTCTGGAAACCTGTGAAGAACCAAAAGACACAAACAAGATGGACGTAGTCTTCACGGATCATGTGCTCTCAGAATTGAGGAGAGACATTGGAAGTATGTTGATAAGGTGGGTGATGTCAACAGAGAAGCTCAAGACACAGAGGCAGTCATTAAGAAGAGGACCCAAGGAGCCTGGAAGAGAGGGGCCCCAAGGCCCTTCTCTTTTCTTTCTTCCAGGTGTTACTTTCCTCATCGTGACATTCTGCATCTCGTAAGCATATTTTCTTCTTCATTGACCTCTCGCGCCCACATCTGTGAATGGGAGCACTCCACAGACGTCCTGATCTCACCCAGTGGCAGATGAGCAGCCACCTATTGTACTCGAATCCTAGATTCAAACCCACTCCTTTCAACAGGTGAGCCAGTTGGTGGTGGTCCTTCATCTGAGCTGAAGGAGAAGCCAAGGTTCGCAGAGGGGAAAAGGTATAGGAAGGCACTAACGCCTTTAGAACCGACTGCTTCTTGTTAACGTGGTCCAGATGAAGTCTTTCCTACAGTTGGCATTGATGAAACTGGAGTTAGGGTCAGGCCAGGGGCTGCTGGAGCCAGGGCGCCTGCAGCAAGGCTTCCTTCTGGGATACCGACTGGCGCTCTACTGAGAGCGCTGGCTATCGCCAGCGGACTTCACCGGGGAAAGTGAGTTTATAGCAAAGGGAATATTGGTGGTCGTACATCTTTCTGTCCACCTCCTCCCCTGCCTCCAGCTGAGGAAGCAGCGAGCTTGGATGAAGGTGTGTGCTGTGAAGCATCTTCCTCTGTCAGAGAGCTGTAAGAAGGGAGACCAACTCCGCCACACAGGCCTGAACTCTCAGATTCCCCACATGGGCAAAGCTCTTCTAACGAACTTACCCCTGATCATCTGTCTGTCTCAGTGTCCTCTTAAGCCCTGCATCCAATACCTTTCAAAAACAAGGATAGGTAACACCCTGATCCACTAAACCAGCAGTTCTCAACCTGTGAGTCTTGACCTCTTTGGGGGGTCAAGCGACCCTTTCACAGGGGTCACCTATCAGGTAATCCTGCACATTAGATGTTTACATTACGATTCATAACAGTAACAATTACGGTTATGAAGCAGCAATGAAAATAATTTTATGGTGGGGAGGTCACCGCAACATGCGGAACTGTACTGAAGGGTCGCAGCGTTAGGAAGGTTGGGAACCGCTGCCCTAGGCACTTCTCTAGCACAACCTCAAAAGTGACGAACAAAATGTCAGGACACGATCCAGAAAACACTCTTAGATGATCCAGTAAGCCCATTGTTTACAGGAGAGGTAATCATGGCTCACTGGAGTGGAGGCTCCTATCCATGTCCTGGATGTGTGATTGTGGGACACCTTTGGACCTCTGCCAGCAACTGGAGAGGCCAGGTTAATCCCTCTCCTGTGATGGAGTCCTGGGGAATGCACCCCTGGTAAACACCCAGAACCACAGGAACCAGAGGAAGACTGAAGCTCTGTTGTAAGCAGTAGGGAAAGACAAAAGCATAATAAGAGGCAAGTACTCTAAGATTCTGGTAGAGCTGGAACATTGACACACACTGTCAGATGATCACACAAGGCCACAACGAACTGCCAACCAACGTCTCTGGAAACAGGGTCCTGTTCCTGCCCACATTATCTCCAAAGCTGGAGGTACCTTATCCCCAGATACTCATATGTGTTGGTAGCAACAGAATCTGCTAGACACAAAGGCCTGAAACACGGCAGTCAGTTTTTGTTCTCATCTTTCCCTTATGTCCACATCCAGGTCATTACAAGGTTCTATCAGTTTGGTCCTTAAGTTCTACTCCACCTTATCCAGAAACATCAGAATCGCCGTCCTGCCAAATAGCTCTTGCTTCGTTTCCCTGCTCAGAGTTCCTGGGGTGTTGCAGAACACCATCTGTGGGACGGAAACCAAACTCCTTAATTTAGCATCTATGGTCCTTTTTGAATTAGAATCAACTCTTATTTCCTCCCTCCAGTCTTGGGACTCTCCCACAGGAATGCATCAACCATGTTTGTTTGGTTGGTTGGCTGGCTGTATTTTAACACATTGTTGACCCTCTCAGGGATTAGTAATTATCCTAACAGTAAACCATCAGTCCTGGTGCACATCTTTCAAAGCAACCAGTGCAGAGCCCATGCCTTCAAACTGGGAGGGGTCTTCCTCTAATCACCACAAAGTCAATCACCAGATATCTAGTGTTGGTGAATTCCCCGGCCTTTGAGCTGCAATTATTCAACCTTGCCAGTCTTGCACCCATTCCTTCTTCCCTGCCCATCCTTTCTCATGCCCATCTCTTCTACTGTAATGCATCAAAGACTTAAGGTCCTGAAAAAAAACTGGATATTGGGAAGGTTGCATGAAGCAGCTCCAAAGCAAAGCAAGTATTACTCCAACAAATAGCCACTGAATGCCAGCTCTAGAAAAACTATGCTAGATACTAGGTGGGCAAAGGGAGGAATTTGAGATCTGAGAATTAACGCTACCTGTCAGTTATTCAAGGATGATGGGCAGGCATATAAACCATGCTGCTGCTCGGAGGCAAGATAAAGAAAGCTATGTTCCCCAAGGGTACAAAGGACTGAGGCTTCCTGGCATACAAAAATTAAGCTGGGAATGGTGTCGCATGCCTGGAACCCCAGTGAGAAAAAAAGGCTGGGAAAATAGCTCAGTCAGTAGCACAGAGACACGAATTGATTCCCCAGAACCCACAGAAGAAAAGCTGAGTGTAACCAGGTGTGGTGGAGCAGATCTTTGGCCCCAGCATTCAGGAGATGGAAACACACAGACCTTTGTGAGCTTGAGGTCAGTCGGTCTACATAGGGAATTCTAGCCCAACCAGTGTCACACAGTAAAACCCTGTTCTCCTTCCCCACAAATCAGTAAATACATTTCAATTTGCCAGGTGTGGTGGTGCATGCTGTTACTCCCAGCACTTGGAGGCAGGTGGGCTTCAGTGTTCGAGACCAGTCTGGTCTACAGAGTGAGTTCCGGGACAGCCAACACTCCACAGTGAGATACTGTCTCAAAAATAACAAATAAATAAGTAAATAAAGTGGTGGGTGCCTTGTAATCTCGGCAGTGGGGAGCAGAGACCAGCAGATCCCTTGGCAATCAGCCTAGCCTACTCAGCCAGCTCCAGACCATGCCTGAAAAAGTGTGTGTGTGTGTGTGTGTGTGTGTCACCTGAGACCTGAGATTGTCCTGGCTTCTCATTACACATGTACACATGTATATGCACAAAGAAAGAAAGGGGAAAAGGAAATTCTCTAAAGTTTATACCCAGAGCAAGCTAAAAAAGCTTAGGGCCATATTTTTCTCCTTATTCCAACTTCATCATATGCTGGACTATATATGTCCTTGCACATGGAAAGGGACACAGTGTTCTCATTTCCACCTATTGCATGCATCCCAGCTGCCAGTTCTAACATCTGCCGTCCCTTAAATGTGCAGTGAAGCATCAGGGCTTGAGGACTCACACAGAATTGCTAAGCCCCTACTTGGACCAACTATATAAATAGTCTCTGGGGAGAGAAAAGGAATCACCAGAGCCTTACGTCACCACATGTATTCTTATGAATATTACGGATGTCCGTTAGGCAGAAGTTTCTGAAAGTCTGTATGCGCAGGGAGAAAGTACTCCAGATTCCTCAATGGCAGGGTTAAAGCTGGAGTTCTTGGCTGATAGCATTGCTATACAAGGAGAGTTGGCCGCAACATTTCATAACTCCAGAGTGCAGGCCGAGGCCACGCTCTTACAACATAGCTGGACTCATCGCGTATTGTGGTGGCGAGAGAGTGGGAGGAAATTTAAACATTCTTAGCTTTGTTTGGATTGTCAAAACAATTCCTCTTTATTAAGAGCACCAAGGTGTATCTCATGACTTGTCCAGGGCAAAAGACAGGTTAGGATTCAATGTGGAGGAAGAGAAATGCACTGTTTTCTCCCCTTGCTACACAGAGGCTCAGATGGAGGTAGGGGTGAAGATGCCCAGAAAGGGAAGGCTGGAAAGGAAGTCAGGAAGAAGGTAGATGGGAGAGAGGAAAGAGCTCTCTCTTGGATGTCCTAGTATGGAAACAGTGCACGTTACTACACACTCTGATCACAGGCAGAAGGGCGGGGAGAAAACGAACCCGCCAAGCTTCAAGAACCACTTCCTTCTGTTGGGAAGGTGGGGCAGGAAAGTTTCAGTGTTTGTGTTCATGCCCAAGGACTTATACAACACGCAGCTCTGTCTCTAGAAGTCAGCTTTCTTACAGCTTAGTGTCTGGCCTCAGAGAGCTTAGAGCCCTCTATTTAGAGGTTGAGAGTATGCACGCACTCAGGAACGCAATAAGCCCTTCATCCTGAAGCCACTGTGAACACTGGAGTTGAGGTGGACTGTTGTGAAATATTTGTTTAACTATACAAAGATGTGCTGCATTTGTTTCACTATGGAAAGATGCATTGCTGTTTTACTTTGTCTGCCTAAGGCATCTGATTGGTCTAATAAAAAGCTGAATGGAGATGTGAGTCTGGGACCTCCAAGGGAGTAGGCCTGAGCCAGGACCTCTACCAGAGCAGGCCCAAGGCAGCAACCTCAGCAGAAAGAGCCCCAAGCAAGCAAGCAATCTCCATGGGAGCAGGCCTGAAAGACCCATGGTAATGCAGAGCAAACCTTGGGAGTGTTGAGTGACTTCCAGGAAAATGGAGTGACCAATGGGGTGACTGGAACTGTGGCCCTGACTGCACCATGAGGAGTGACCATCTGAGCCTTGGATCCACTGGCACCTGGAAGATTGATCACCAGAGTCACAGACAGCCCCAACTACACCAATCAGTGGAAAAGGTGAGTAGACAAGGTAAGAACACACGCAACACCACAAAGAGCAACACAACACCAGTAAAAACTAGTGACCCTACAACAGCAAGACTTAAACAACCAAATAAAGATGAGCAGAAGAAAGTGACCTAAAAATAACTTTAGTAGAATGTTTGAGGCCCTTAAAGAGGAAATGAAAAATTCCCTTGAAGAAATGGAGGAAAAGACAAACAAAAAAATTTGAAGAAATCAACAAATCCCTTAAAGAAAACCAAGAAAAAGAATGAAACATATGAAAGAAACTATTCAAGACTTGAGAACTGAAATAGAGACAATAAAGAAAACAGAAGCCGAGGAAATTATAGAAACAGAAAAAAATGAGAAAATGATCAGGGACCACAAATGGAAGCATGAACAGCAGAATACAAGAGATGGAAGAGAGACTCTCAAGCGCTGAAGATACAATAGAGGAAATAGACTCATCAGTCAAGAAAACATTAAATCTAATAAAAGCTTAACATTAAATATCCAGGAAATATGGGATGCCATGAAAAGACCAAACCTAAGAATACTAGGTATAGAAGAAGGAGAAGTCCAACTCAAAAGCACAGAAAATATATTTAGCGAAATCATAGAAGAAAACTTTCGCAACCTAAAGAAAGATATGCATATGAAGATACAAGAAGCTTAGAACACCAAATAGACTGGATGAAAATAAAAGTCTCCTCGTCACATAATAATCAAAACACTAAACATACAGAATAAAGAAAGATTATTAAGAGCTGCAAAGGAAAAAAGCCAAGTAACATATAAAGGCAGACCTATCAGAATTACACCTGACTTCTCAATGGAAACAGTGAAAGCCAGAAGGTCATGGTCAAGCATTATGCAGAGATCATGGATGCCAGCCCACACTACTATACCCAGCAAAACTTTCAATCACCATAGAAGGACAAAACAAGATATTCCATGACAGAACCAGATATAACCAATACATAGCCACAAACCCAGCCCTACACAAAGTAGTAGAAGGACAATTCCAACCCAAGGAAGTTGGCTACATCTACAAAAACTCAGACAATAGATGATCTCATAGCAGCAATTCCCAAAGAAGGAAAAAACACACAAAATAACATCACAAACAATGAAAACTAAATTAACAGGAGATAGCAATCACTAGTTATTAATATCCCTTAATATAAATGGACTCAACTCACCTATAAAGAGACAAAGGCTAACAGATTGGATATGAAAACAGAATCCATCTTTCTGCTGCATACAAGATACACACTTCAACCTCAAAGACAGACATCACCTCAGAGTAAAAGGTTGGGAAAAATTTTTCCAATCAAATGGACCTAAGAAACAAGCAGGTGTAGCTATCCTAATATCTAACAAAATAGACTTCAAACTAAAATCAATCAAAAGAGTCAAAGAAGGCCATTTCATATTAGGCACAGGAAAAATCCATCAAGAGGGAATCTCAATACTGAACAATTATGCCCCAAATACAAGGGCACCCTTATATGTAAGAGAAACATTTCTAAAGCTCAAATCACACATTAAACCCCACACATTAATAGTGGGAGATTTCAACACTCCACTCTCACCACTGGACAGGTCTGTCAGATAAAAAAATTAATAAGAGAAATAAGGGAACTAACAGATGTTATGACTCAAATGGACTTAGCAGACATATATAGAACATTCCATCCAAACATAAAAGAATATACCTTCTTCTCAGCACCTCAGGGAACCTTCTCAAAAATTGACCACATACTCGGTAACAAAACAAACCTCATCAGATACAAAAACATTGGAATAACCCATGTATGTTATTGGATCACCATAGCTTAATATTAGAATTCAACAGCAACACTAACTCCAGGAAGTCCACAAACACATGGAAATTAAACAAGGCTCACCTGAGGCATCAATGGGTCAAGGAAGAAATAAAGGAAGAAATTAAAGACTTCCTAAAATTCAATGAAAATGACCACACAACATACCCAAATTTATGGGCAATGAAAACAGTGTTAAGAGGCAAGTTCATAGCACTAAACACCTACATAAAGAAGCTGGAAAAATCCCACACTAGTGAATTAAGAACATTTGAAAACTTTAGAACAAAAAGAAGCAAACTCACCCAAGAGAACTAGACTGCAGGAAACAAAGTGAGAACTGAAATCAACAAAATAGAAACAAAAAAAGATTCAAAGAATCAATGAGACAAAGAGCTGGTTCTTCGAGAAAATCAACAAAATAGACAAACCTTTATCCAAACTAAATAAAAGGCGGAGAGAAAATATCCAAATTAACAAAATCAGAAATGAAAAGGGGGACATAACAACAGATGCAGAGGAAATCCAGAGAATCATTAGGTCATATTTCAAAAACCTGTACTCCACAAAATTGGAAAACTTAAAAGAAATGGACAACTTTCTGGATAAATGCCACTTACCAAAATTAAGTTATAGTACCTATAACTCCTAAAGAAATAGAAACAGTCATCAAAAGTCTCCCAACCAAAAACAAAACAAACAAACAAACAAAACCCAGGACCAGATGATTTCAGCTCAGAATTCTATAAGATTTTCAAAGACGGACTAATACCAATACTCCTCAAATTGTTCCACACAATAGAAACAGAAGGAACATTGCCAAACTCTTTTTATGAGGCTACAGTTACCCTGATACCCAAATCACATGAAGACATTACTAAGAAAGAGAATTACAGACCAATCTCACTCATCAACATTGATGCAAAAATACTCAATAAAATACTGGCTAATCAAATCCAAGAACACATCAGAAAAATCATACAGCATGATCAAGTCGGCTTCATCCCACAGATGCAGGGATGGTTCAACATATGAAAATCTGTCAATGTAATCCACCATATAAACAAACTGAAAAATAAAAAACCATATGATCATCTCATTAGATGCTGAAAAAGCCTTCGACAAAATACAACATCCCTTCATGATAAAGGTCTTGGAGAGAACAGGGATACAAGGAACATATCTAAACATAATAAGGCAATATACAGCAAACCAACAGTCAATATCAAACTAAATGGAGAGAAACTCCCAGCGATTCCACTAAAATCAGGAACAAGACAAGGTTGTCCACTCTCTCCATATCTATTCAATATAGTTCTTGAGGTCCTAGCTAAAGCAATAAGACACCAAAGGGAGATCAAGGGGATACAAATCAGAAAAGAAGAAGTCAAACTCTCACTATTTGTTGATGATATGATAGTTTACATAAGCGGCCCCTAAAATTCTACCAAGGAACTTCTACAACTCATAAACACTTTCAGTAATGTAGCAGGATACAAGATTAACTCAAAAAAATCAGTAGCCCTCCTTTACACAGATGATAAATGGGCTGAGAAAGAAATCAGAGAAACATCACCCTTCACAATAGCTACAAATAGAATAAAATATCTTGGAGTAACTCTAACCAAACAAATGGAAGACCTGTATGACAAGAACTTTAAATCTTTGAAGAAAGAAGTTGAAGAACACACCAGGAAGTGGAAAAATCTCTCATGCTCTTAGGTAGATAAAATTAACATAGTAAAAATGTCAATCTTACCAAAAGCAATCTACAGATTCAATGCAATGCCCATCAAAATCCCAGCAAAATTCTTCACAGACCTCAAAAGATACTTAGCTTCATATGGAAATGCAAAAAATCCCAGGATAGGCAAAACAATCCTGTACAATAAAGGAACTTCTAGAGGCATCACAATCCCTGACTTCGAACTTTGCCACAGAGGTACAGTACTGAAAACAGCTGGTATTGGCGTAAAAACAGACAGGAGGACCAATGGAACTGAAACGAAGACTCAAATGTTAATCCACACACCTATGAACACCTGATTTTTGACAAAGAAGCAAAAAATATCAAATGGAAAAAAGAAAGCATATTTAACAAATGGTGCTGGCATAACTGTATATCAACATGTAGAAGAATGAAAATAGATCCATATCTATCACCATGCACAAAACTCAAGTCCAATGGATCAAACACCGCAACATAAAGCC
Organism: Ondatra zibethicus; assembly: GCA_004026605.1. NCBI lineage: Eukaryota > Metazoa > Chordata > Mammalia > Rodentia > Cricetidae > Ondatra > Ondatra zibethicus. The sequence continues at coordinate 74,145 of PVIU01006947.1, read as the reverse complement.
AGCCACACTGAACCTCACAGAAGAGAAAGTGGGAAATACATTTGAACACATTGGCACAGGAGACCACTTCCTAAATATAACCCCAGTAGCACAGACACTGAGACAAACAATTAATAAATGTGACCTTCTGAAACTGAAAAGCTTCTGTAAAGCAAAGGACACTGTCAACAAGACAAAATAACAGCCTACAGAATGGGAATAGATCTTCACCAGCCCCACATCAGACAGAGGACTGATCTCCAAAATATACGAAGAACTCAAGAAGTTGGATAACAAAAGAACAAATAATCCAATAAAAAACATGGAGTACAGACCTAAACAGAGAACTCTCAACAGAGGAATCTAAAATGGCTGAAAGACACTTAAGGAAATGTTCAACATCCTTAGACATCAGAGAAATGCAAATCAAAACAACTCTGAGATTCCACCTTACACCTGTAAGAATGGCCAAGATCAAAAACACTGATGACAGCATATGCTGGAGAGAATATGGGGTAAAGGGAACACTTCTGCATTGCTGGTGGGAATGCAAGCTGCTACAACCCCTTTGGATGTCAGTGTGGTGATTTCTCAGAAAATTAGGAAACAACCTTCCTCAAGACACAGCAATACCACTTTTGGGTATATATCTAAAGGATGCTCAATCGTGCCATAAGGACATGTGCTCAGATGTTGGGACCATTTGGAGTCCTGGCCTCCAGCTGCTCTTCCCTGCTAGAGTCTTTTCTTTCCTTCTGGTTTGAGTTACTGAAAGCTGTGTCATAATTGTTTACCAGCTCAGCTTCACGAGCACGTGTTGCCTTGAGGATCAGAGGATAAGGTTTTCACCTGTTGGCCCACCTGACTGTTGGGTATATAAGCCTTCATGGTGCTATTGATTAAAGGGCTTCTTACCAGTGACTAGAGGTCTGTCTCTCTGTCTGTGCTGTCTCTGTGTGTCTTTGTGTGTTATAACCTCCAGCCCCTTGCCCGAAGCTCGCGAACTGTATGGTAGCGCAAAGAGCGCAGACAGGCGTCATGCGCGGCACTCAGCTATGTTCATAGCAGCATTGTTTGTCATAGCCAGAACCTGGAAACTACCTAAATGCCCCTCAACGAAAGAATGGATAAGGAAAATGTGGTACATTTGCACAATGGAGTACTACACAGCAGAAAAAGATGACATCTTAAAATTTGCAGGCAAATGGATAGATCTAGAAAATATCATACTGAGTGAGGTGACCTAGACCCAGAAAGACAATTACTACATGTACTCATTCATAAGTGGCTTTAGACATAAAGCAAAGAAAACCAGCCTACAAATTCACAATCCCAGAGAACCTAGACAACAAGAGGATCCTAACCTAAGAGAGACATACATGGATCTAATCTACATGGGAAGTAGAAAAAGACAAGATCTCCTGAGTAAATTGGGAGCATGGGGACCATGGGAGAAGTTTGAAGGGGAGAAGAGAGGAAGGGAGGGGAGCAGAGAAAAATGTATAGCTCAATAAAATCAATTTTTAAACATCTGAATGGCTAATAGCAAGGGAGGAGATATAGGTAGGACTTGCTGGCAGGGAAAGGAAGGAGGAGAAGGCATTTCGGCTCAGGGGAATAAGAAAGGGAGCCACCAGAGTCAGCCAGCCAGACACAGAGGAAGCAGGAATATAGGACATACAGAATGAAAGGTAAAACGTCCCGAGGCAAAATGTAGATGAATAGAAACAGATTAAAGTACGTTATAAGAGCTAGTGGGACAAGGGCCAAACATTCATAACAATAAGTCTGTGTCTTTATTTGGGAGCTGGTTGGCAGTCCAAAGAAAATGCCAGGCAAGGCTCACTTGGCTAGGTCCTTACCATCACTAAGAAGAAGGCATCAAATATACTTCATATATTAATCTCTCAATGTATTGTATTCGATTGAAGAGCTATCGGGATGTAATGTTTGTTTTGTTTCAAGACAGGGTTTCTCTATGTAGCTTTGGAGCCTGTCCTGGAACTAGCTCTTGTAGACCAGGCTGGCATTGAACTCACAGAGAGTTCTGCTTGCCTCTGTCTCCCAAGTGCTGGGATTAAATGCATACACCATCATTGCCTGGCCTAAGATGTAACTTTGGAAGGGTTTCTCATGGTCAAGTCTGATTCTTTCTCACTGTTGCGTGCAGCCTTACTTATCATAGCTGTCTAGATCAACATGGGTTCTCCATCACCCACAAACATCTATGGCCTCCATAAATTCGTGCTTTGCAAGCCATGTATAGTTTCCTACAAAATCTGTGATGAATCCTTTATTTAGTCACTGAAAGCATAAGCCAGCACAAAATCTATTTAGACAACCACTATTGTATCTTGCTTGAGAGGCCATAGATGCTGTGGTCACCAAGAAAGGCTGCTGCCAGGTTTCTGGGCCATTTCGCCTCTGCTTCACTGACCTCAAAGAAAAAATCACAGACAAACCTCACTGCAGCCATGCCATGTGCCGATGCAGATAGAACTTATGTGTGCTCTTTTGTCAAGCATTTGCTGAGGTCTGATTATTTCAAGCATTAGAAATGCAAAGGTACACGTATAAGAGGATACATCCTTGTTATTGGGACCACAGTCTTAGACGATGGATAGGAGGGACGGTAATACAGTCCTGTAAGCGTCCAACAGGAAGGGCTGGAGGCTACCCTGTACTGTGGGAACAAAGCCATTCCTTACCATGGTTCTGTTTACTTGTGCCAAAGAAGAGTTGTTAAATAACTAAACCAAGATGTTTGAGAAGGCAACATTTGAGCAGAGTACTGAATGACCAGCATTGTGCTCACAAGCAGGACAGGAATGGAGGACTGGACAGGAAAGGGTGTGAGGTCAAGAGAGTCTCCTTATCAGTGATGCCCGAAAGATGAAGTCGGGTGTAGAGCCTGCACCTGCAGTGAGCCAGGTGCAGGAGGCTGACGTCTGGGGAAGTACTTTAGGCCAAAGGCACATGCAAAAGTCCAGAGAAGGAAGAGATGTGAGAAGTAGTTAAACTATCACTAGGTGTTTACCTGAAAATTTAAGTGTTGTGTGAGCGTTCATGTTTTGTGTTTATGTCTTCCAAGTCTTACTGATACACCCATCCTAATGTTCTGGACAGCTTGCAGAACATGCCAAAGGAATTCCTGCCACCTGGTGGACAGAGACGACGTCACAGCACATAGCTCCAGGGTCACAGCAACCAGGATGATATTTCTCAGTGAGCTAAGCAGTCAGATGGAGCTGGTTGGTGGCCCACACCTACAACCTCGGCACCAGGGAGGCAGATGATCAAGAGTTCAAGGCCAGCTTTGGTCACATGGGCTTCTGTCTAAATTAAAAACAAACAATAATGGGGATGGAGAGTGGATCAGCACCCACATGGTAGCTCAAGCATCCTTAACTCCAGTTCCAGGGAGACTGACAGCCTCTTCTGACCTGTGTGAACCAGGCACATGTGTGCTATAACATACAGACAGACAAAATATTCATATTCATAAAATTTAAAAATCTAAAACTAAAATACCTTGATGTTCTTTATTCCTGTTATCATGGTTGTTAAAGATTTATGTTTAATTATGTATGTGAGTGTGTGCACATGTGAATTTGGGTGCACATGGAGGTGCCCAACATGGGTGCTTAGAACTGAACTTGGGTCCTCTGCAAAAACAGTAATTGCTCTTAACTGCTGAGCCATCCCTCTAGCTCCTCAGACGTATTAAAAAAAAAAAAGTTAAGGAAAATGCTCTCCGGTATGAAAGAAAACACGAAGGAGAGGGGAGAAAAGGACAGGGACCCCACTACCGCTGTGCTAATGCTGTACACAGGGATCCTCTGGACTCCTCCAAACTCTGCAAATGAACCCCACTTTGCAGTCGAGACTGCTTTCAGCCCTGGTGGACTCCTTTACTTCACGCTCCTCCTGTCAGGGTTGCTTTGTCAATCAATAAAGGGTAAACAAACAAGGAGGCATTAACACATTTCCCAGCTGTGACGTTTATGCTTTTAAATGTGAATATGAAATTAGAATACTCGAGGCCCCGTTCAGTGCCCAGAAGAACCTCAGGGACACATGTCCATCCGTCAGTCCCCCGCACAGATGGCGCAGACACCCATAGTGCAAGGGACATACTTTTCAACGTCAAGAAGTTGGCATGCATTTCTAACAACCTTTTATTACTCCCAGTTGAGGAAGACAGCTTTATAAATGCAATTTGGATGCAGAAATGTTGGGTTTCTCAGAACAAGTTTTTGGAATTGACATGATACTTTTAGAATCGAAACTATCTTAGGAAAAGTCTAGAATAAGCAGAAGTGTGAATAATCCTGAAAAGTATGAAAAGTAAGAAGAATCCTGAAGTATGATTTATGTAGCGGGGCATAATCAAGTGTGAACATTATGCTTTCCCATGGTATTTTACACACTTGAATTTTTTATTGTTATGGCGTTCGACACATGAGCAAGAGTTAGAAATGGAGAATTATGAAACCTTTGCTGACTGGTCTAATACGAGGCTGTGAAGGGTTACTGAAGATGTCCACCAGCTGTTTCTCCTCCGCTGAGGTCAATGTTCTGGGAACAAGCACCAGCAACTTGGAGAGGAGAGGAATTAGTATTGAGATGGATGGACCGTGGGGGAGCTGGGAAGTCACAGGACAGCTAGTTCAGCACAGGCAAACAGTATAACCCTTTAGCTGTCTAAGAATTAAAAGGACTGTCTTCAGACGGGGGCTGCTATGATGGGGCTTGCAAACACCCTCCTGGGGTCAAGTTCCCAGGCAACTCTAAAATTTAGACAGACTGCTTGAGTCTCTCTAGTGTTAAGGAGCATGAAGGAATGTTAAATGGGGTCTCTACCCTCAAGCAGCCTATACCTCACTATAGGTCTTCAAGGAAATCACTATTTGGGCTGAGTGACCACGGTAGGCTTTGTATAGAAAAAGGTGGGATTGCTGATGACGGATACAAGCAATGCATTTGGGACACACGGACTGAAGGGAAGACATTCCAGGTAATGGCAGCTACAAAGTCCACAGTCCCCTTTCGTTTATTCTGAACTAAAGCTACACTTTTACAAGGAAGGGAAGACTACTGGAAAAATACGCAGGAGCGAGCTATTTCATTATTCTCTCCCTCTAGCTTTCTCGTCTAGTGTAATTATATGCTAGTTTCCAGACAAGCTACAGAGGGAACGCACACAAAGATAAACACATCAATCAAAAAAAAAAAAAAAACAAAAAAACAGGCATGAGACTGAACACGCCCACGACACCAGCACTTGGAATAGCAAGGGCATCCTCGGTTACACAGGAAACTAAAAGGCCAACCTGGGCTACGCGATAGAGACCTTGCTTCCAAACACAAACAAACAAAACCAAACCAGATGACAAACATGGATTGAGAGGTTTCTCACAGACAGAGCCGGCTGGAGTCATGTATTTAGGAATCTATGCAAACAGGTTATTTTAAAAAGAGGCATGAATCTGAAGGAGAGCAAGGAAGTGTATATGGGAGGGCTTGGAGAGAGGAAAAGGGGTAAGCGATACAACTGTATTATAATCTCAAAAAAGAAATCATTTTTTAAAAAATAAAAAGAGAGGTTTTTAGTCTGGAATTATTGCCAAGAAAGCAAATTAATTAACGAGTGGATTATTTCAAACAGTACTTGTCAAGCACTTGGCTTCTCAGTGTCGGGATGATGAAGGGACGCTTCTCAAAAGACACACAGAGGGATGCAGAAGGCCAGGCTGCTTCTAACATAAACTGGTTATGTTTTCTTTGTATAAATAAGCGTTGGATATGAATATTTACTTACGGGATTTTAAAGTAAGCCAAGACAAAAGGTGCTGAGGACCAGTGAAGTGGCTCAGGGGTTAAGCCACTTGCTTCCAAGCCTGGGATTCAATCCCGACCCAACTACTGAAGCCTATTCTCATGAGCCATTTAAATGAATAAACACAGTAATTATTTTTAAAGATATGCATCAGAAAGACTGTTCAGTGATTAAGAGTAGGTACTGCCTGAGTTCAGTTCCCAGCACCCTTGTCAGGAGGGCTTGTAACTGCCTGCCATTCCAGTTACAGGGGTTCCGATGACCTCTGCAGGCACTCAACTCACGCACATACAAGATACACATAGAGGTTGGTTGTGATGGCACATACCTTTAATTCCAGCACCGGGGAGGCAAAGGCACAGGAAATCTCTGTGAGTTCGAGGCTAGTCTGGTCTACAGAGAAACCCTGACTCAGAAAAAAAAAAAAGAAAGAAAGAAAAGAAAAAAAAAGCATATACTTTTTAAAATCACCCCCCCCCAGGCATTTCACCACCTTAGGGAAAAGTACATTAAGGAAACATTGGTCTTTCAGAAAACCTACTCACATACCTCCATAGGCAGTGTGACTAGTTTTGTTTTTAATCAGAGCATTTGAGTAGAGGAGGATAGGAAACAGCAAAAGCCATGAGAAACAGAGAAGCTGCTCTTCACTAGGAAGCATTACTCAGGGTGTCTAGAGACACATGGTGGCGGCTGGGCTCCCTAGATGCTGCCCCTGGTCAAGGAGACTGAGCTAAACACCGTGAGGCTATGGAGCCACACGACCGCTTCCAATTCACTTTAGTGGTCTTATCACAGCTGGGAGTGATGTCTACAGCATATGCTATCGTCTTCAGCAATGCTACAGAAGGACTCTACATACGGGGAAAATACATAATTAAATACTCGTGAAAGCACACGATGGCGAATTCAAAGTAGAGAGGGAGCATGTGCGCCCCTTCTGGTGAGAAGTAAACCGTAGGGCAGTTCCGTGACCTTCTAACGTGCTCCTCGCCCGCAGCAGTCCGCATCTGGCTTTTACTCTTCGGGTTTTAGGTTGTTCCGTCGTTCTGGTCCCCTGATAGTGGCACTGACATGAAGAGAGAGGTTGTTCATTCTCAGTCCTCTCTCATGTGCTGGGATTAAATGTCTAGTGCCTATTCCAGTACCTACTACTTTCCTTTAAACATTTTTTATAGGTTTGTTTTCACGCGTGGAAGTTTTGCCTGCCTATAAGCGCATAGCATGTGTTTCTGGTGTCCACCAAAGTCGGAAGATGGTGTTGGATCCCATGGAGGTGCTGGGAATTGACCCTGGGTCCTCTGTAAGAACAAGAAATGTTTTTAACCGCTGCGCCATCTCTCCAGCTGTTTCTTTTCTTAAAGCCCTGCTTCGGTAGAGTCCGAGGTAGAATCCGCTCAGTGTGTCACCATCAAAGGGATATTCTGCTCACAGGATATGCTTTAAAAAGCGCAAAGCCGTTCACATTCACACGTCTCTCAGTCATGTTCTGGCCTTACAAAGGGTTAGGAAAACACACTTCGAGGAGGTTTGAGTGTAACTCATCCTTCTGCGTCCTTTTCCATCAAGTGCCAGTTTCTAAAGCTCTAAAAGAATAAGTTCGAGGACAATTTTACCTTTTTAGTTCATTTTCTTCCACTGAGAAAACAAGCAGGCCACATCAAGCTAATGCTCCCACCGCAGGGTCAAAGCTCCCTTCCCACCTTCAGGCTAACGCTCCCACTCCCACCGCAGGGTCAAAGCTCCCTTCCCACCTTCACTTTCCCCTCGTCCTCAGTCAATCCTTAGCTGCTCGTAAGACCACACTTTCTCACTTGCGATCCAGAACACCATTGGAGGCGGAAGCCTTACCTTATCGGTGACTCTGGTTATTCTAATGAAAACCTCGTGTGAAATGGGGGACATTGATTCCTCCCCGGTCCTGTCCAGACATCGAAGAAGGAAGATGTGACCTGGCCCGCTGAAAAAGAAAAAGGTAAAGCCATTCTTTGCATAAGGAAATTGGGCCAAAACTGACCTAAATTGTCAAAATCCCATCATGAAGTGAAAACTTGATCTTGTGGCACTGAGAATCCCATCATGAAGTGTGAACTTGATCTTGTAGCACTGAGAATCCCATCATGAAGTGTGAACTTGATCTTGTGGCACTGAGAATCCCATCATGAAGTGTGAACTTGATCCTGTGGCACTGAGAATCCCATCATGAAGTGTGAACTTGATCCTGTGGCACTGAGAATCCCATCATGAAGTGTGAACTTGATCCTGTGGCACTGAGAATCCCATCATGAAGTGTGAACTTGATCTTGTAGCACTGAGAATCCCATCATGAAGTGTGAACTTGATCCTGTGGCACTGAGAATCCCATCATGAAGTGTGAACTTGATCTTGTAGCACTGAGAATCCCATCATGAAGTGTGAACTTGATCTTGTGGCACTGAGAAGCCACTGGAAATTTTTTAAACTTTTGAGACAGTCTTGCTCAGACTTGATTGGAACTATGTAGCCCAGGTGAGCCTGACCTTGAATCTTGCCTGCGATATACCACCTTGTTCAGCAAGTCACTACATTTTTTTTTCTTTTGGGGGAGGTGGGGAGTAGAGTGGGGGCTTCAAGACAGTATTTTTATGTATAGCTCTGGAACTTGATCTGTAGATCAGACTGACTTTGAACTCAAAGAGATCTTTGCCTGCCTCTGCCCCCTGAGTGCTGGGATTAAAGGCATGTATCACCATTGCCTAGCAAGCCACTGCATTTTTAAGGATTGTGATAGGGTTTGGAGAAATGATTTAGCTGTTTAGAGCACTGGCTGTTTTCCCAGAGGACCTACATTTGCTTCCTCTCACCCACATGACAGTTCACAACCATCTGTAACTTCAGCTTCTGATCATATAATGCTCTCTTCTGTCCTCTTTGGGTACTGACCACATAAATGATGCATAGGTTCAGGTAAAACACCCATATACATAAAATTTACACAGAGTGACGATTGTGATAAGGTCACAATTTTATATTTATAATTTTTTAAAATTAAAAAAAAAGAAATGTGGGACATCAACTACTTTTGATTGCTCATCCGGAACTTTCAAAGACAGATGGCAGTTCAGACACACTGACAAAAACAGGGAACAACCACATCAACTTTAAGATGGGAAAGAATTCTGAAGTAAGACTTGACACGACTGTCTGGAGATAATGCTCTTTAAAGACCATGGATGACATGCACAGATGTGGGCAGAAACAACACATCTGCAGACGCTGGCAGGCAGGACTACTCACCAAAAAGAGATAAATAACTTTACAATGACATGCTGGGCTGCAATTACATAAACAGTAGAAAGTACTAGGACCTAAGCCTACAAGTTTTGTGGGTTGCAAGACCTTATGCAATCAATATTCTGACATCTGTCACGAAATTTGTTTCTACAATGCTGATGCCAGAAACGAAGGGATTAACATTACTTGATGACTTTTGTTCAGATTCTGAAACAAACACAGTTGGATTCTTTAGAATAACAATCCTTGAGCCACTTTTTATTTCTTTTTTCTTAATTTGGGCCATTAAGAAACCACAATCATCTCCTTATTAGGCAAGGTTTCATTAGGAAGGCTTGGGGTACAGCCTGTTTCAAAAACCAGCACTTGTAGCTTATGTTAATAGTTCTAAATGTCTGAAGGCCTATTAAATGAAAACCTCAATAACCTGAAGTTCAAGCAGTAAGAATTTTTAAAAAGCTGGCCATAAGAATAGTCAAATATTCCAGGAACTTTTTAATAGGAAAACATTCAGTCACTTTGAGACACTCCTGTGCCACCATGCCCAACAATCTTCTTAACCTTTCCTTAGAAATGACTGTCATGAGATGGTGTTAACCACAAGGGAGCTGAGATGGCTCAGTCAGTAATGTGTTTGCCACTTAAGCACGAGGACCTGAGTTCGGATCCCCAGGACCCACATACAAGCTGGAGTCAGTGGTAAGCATCTGTAATCCCAGCACTGGGTAGGTAGACATGGGCAGATCCCTGGGGCTTGCCAGTGACTAGCCCCACTATATTGGTGAGTTCAAGGTTAGCTGAGAGCCCCTGCCACAAAACATAAGGTCTTCTACTGAGGAAGACATCTGATGGCAATGTAGCATGAGGGCCTGCTTGTTGGGGTTCCTGTCCCGCCTGGTTCCCACAGTCGTTAAGTCCCAAAGAAATTACAGAGTCTATATTAATGATAAACTGATTGGCCCATTAGCTCAGGCTTCTTATTAGTTCTTATAACTTATATTAACCCATTATTCTTATCTATGTTAGCCACAGGGCTCAGTACCTTTTTCAATGAGGCAGGTCACATCCTGCTTCTTCCGTGGTCTAGGCAGGACTGGGAAAGAACTTCCTTCTTCCCAGAATACTCCTGTTCTTACTGCCCCACCTCTACTTCCTGTCTGGTTTTCCTGCCTATACTTCCTGCCTGATTAATGGCCAATCAGCGTTTATTTAAATCATGATTGACAGAATACAGACAATTCTCCCACGCCATAGCAACCTCTCTCCCTCTCCCAGGAAGAGGAAGACATCTGATGGCAACACCCCAACACACACACACACACTCTCTCTCATTCACACACACACACATACATCTCCATACATACAGATTCCTTACTAATTTTAATAAATGTGGTAGGGATGTTCCTGCAAAATTGATGCAACAGCCTCCAGATTCCCTGGAAACTAACTTGCAATGCCGGCTATCTTAAGAAGGCCATATGTGGCTAATATTGCAGTGAATGTATGGGGTGGTGACCCACTGCAGCAATGGAATATCCAGATTAACATTCCTGCAGTCCCAGAAACTCATAATTCTGGGAAGGATATTATAAGGTACCATACACAAAGGTCACCAGCCATTCACGCTATACAAGAACACAAAGCAACTAGCAAACCTTTAGAGGTACCAACAGCCCTACCTTTAAAATGGTTAACTGAGAAAACAATTTGGGTTAAACAGTAGCCGTTAACAGAAGACACTGCAGGCTTTAGAACAGCTGGTACAGGAGCAACTAGATGCTCACCATACTGAAGAATCTACCAGCCCTTGGAATTCTCCTGTATTTGTTGTTAAAAAGTTATCTGGTAAATGGAGAATGGCGACAGATCTAAGAGCTGTCGAGAAGGTAATTCAACCTATGGGGCCTCTACAATCTGGAATTCCTCTGCCTTCTCTATTACCAAAAGGATGGCCTCTAATAGTTATTTAAAGGATTGCTTCTTCACTATACCTTTACAAGAAAGGGACAGAGAAAAATTTGCCTTCACAGTGCCTACTTATAACTCTCAGCCTACTAGGAGATACCAGTGGACCGTTCTCCCATAGGGAATGCTCACAAAAGTCCCACCCTGTGTCAATACTTTGTGAGTCAGCTGTTGGAAATAATACGTAGGCAATTCCCTAAGTCTATAATTTACCATTACATGGATGACATTTTGCTATCTGATTCAAAAATAGATACTTTAGAAAAAATGTTTGAGGAAGTAAAGATAGTTTTGCCTAAATGGGAATTACAAATTGCTCCTGAAAAGATTCCAAGAGGAGATTCTGTCAATTACCTAGGAGAGATCGGTTGTGTACTCTTAGTGACGTTCAAAGACTTTTAGGAGACATTTCCAGTCTACGACCAGCTGTTGGGATAACACCTGATCTAATAGTTCATTTAAACAAAACCTCAGATGGTGATAAAGACTTTAATAGTCTCAGAGTACTAACAGCTGAAGTGGAAAAGGAACTGGCAATGGTTGAGGAGAAATTACAGGAGGCACATGTGGATAGGGTGAATCCAAATCTTAATTGTGTTCTAGTCATATGCCTTCCAGAATTTCTCCTACAGGAATTTTAGTACAGAGGGACAACATTATCTTAGAATGGACCTTTTTACCACATAAACCAAGTAAAAAATTAAAAACTTATATGGAAAAAGTCTGAATTAATTATAAAAGGTAAATTGAGACTTCATCAATTAGCAGGTATAGACCCAACAGAGATTATACTGCCTTTCGCTACTGGTGAAATAAAAAAGTTATGGGAAGACAATGAACCATGGTAAACAACTTGGGCTAATTTTTTGGGAGAAACAGCAATTATCCCAAAAGTGATAGACTTAACCTTATAAAGAGAACTTCTTGGATTCTTCCACGAATTGTACGTGATGCTCCAATAATTGAAGCCCATACATTTTATACTGATGCAAATAAATCAGGAAAGGCAGGTTACAAATCAGAAGATTTAAGTAAGGTGGAACAAAGCCCTTATAATTCTGTCCAAAAGGCAGAATTATATGCTATTCTCATGGTGCTAAGGGATTTTAAAGAAACTCTTAATATAGTTACTGATTCACAATATACAGAAAGAGTTGGTTTGCATAATGAAACCACTGAATTTATACCATATAATATAGAATTGACTTCATTATTCATACAGGTTCAGGATGTAATCACGAATAAGCTTTGTCATACATACATAACACACATCAGATCCCACACAGGTCTGCCAGATCCTCTAGCACAAGGTAATGCAGAAATTGATTATTGATTGAAAGTGTATTGCAGGCCTCAGAATTTCATAAAAAAAAAACTATCATGTCAATAGCAAAGGTTTAAAGAAAGAGTTTTCTATTACATGGCAACAAGCTAAGGAGATTATAAAGAGATGCCCTACTTGCTCTTTCTATAACCAAACACCACTACATGCAGGGACTAACCCAAAGGGTACTCAAAGAAATAAAAATCTGGCAGATGGATGTGTTCCATTTTACAGAATTTGGAAGATTAAAATATGTATACCACATCATTGACACTTATTCAGGTTTTCAATGGAGTGGGCAACTGCTTTAAGCTCAGAAAAGGCTGATTCAGTAATCACACATCTATTAGAAGTTATGGCCACCATGGGTATATCTGCACAAATAAAGACAGATAATGGTCCAGCATATGTCTCTAAGAAAATGAAACAGTTTTTTGCTTATTATAATATAAAGCATATTACAGGTATACTACATAATCCTAGAGGTCAAGCAGTTTTAGAAAGAGCAAATCAAACTATAAAGGATGTTAAACAGAAAGGGATGGAAAATATCCCCAGAAACAGATTACATAATGCTTTATTAAACCCTGAATTTTCTTAATGCTAATGAGAAAGGGAAAACAGCAGCAGAGAGACATACTTATAGTTAGACTAATCAGGTTCTTTAGATACAGAGATTGTATTCTGCATAGATAGGTAATCTCCAACCACTTCAAAGAGCTGTAGAATACAGCATTTAAATAACTTAGGGTTCTGTTGACGTGAGACAGGATTGCTCCTGATAGCACCGATCTATTCCCGAGAGATGTTGAGCACAGAAAACACTCCACTTGGAGCTTGTCTTCTTCTTGGCACAACTGGCCTTTGGGCAAGGAACTGCCCATGCGTCGACCACTGACAAAAAAAAAATGCATGATGTCCAGACAGGACAAGCAGGATACAAGGAAAAAAACTGTCAAATCCTGCCAAGACAGGGTAAGATGGTTTTGAAAAATTCCCTGCCTCTGAAAATTGTCTGCCTTAGCCAAAGCTGTTTGCTCCAATGTTGCAAATGAGACTGTGGGTGATTGCCCAGGTGACCAGTTGTTTCTGTTATTTGTTGCACATTTTGGAAGTTGCTTGATTGCACTTCCTGCTTACTCAAGTAATGTTATTTCCCTTCTTGGGTCTTTGTTGGGGTTGAACAAGATAGTTGTAGTTAACTTTCCTCTCATGACTTGGCCGAGTTATTTATTATATAAGACTTAAACTCATTAGGATAGGATAATTATTGAAACATTTATTACATGTTTCTTGCTTGATATTGTTTATGTTGGTTATAATTCTAATTTTTATACCTGATATTTGTTCTTACTGTATATAACTTTGTATTAGGCTTAAAACTTTCTTATTTAAACAAAAGGGGGAGGTGCTGTAGGAATTCCTAGCACCAGTAGCCTTTCAGTTATCCGTACACTTGGGTGTGGCCTCTTATACTATATATGCTGATGTAAAATGTATGTCTGGCCTCTTTTCCGGCTCTAGGATTCGGTTGTTGTTCCCCATCCCACCAGAGGATTGTGATCTGAGTCTACCCCTAAACAAACAACCCTCTATTATACTCAATTCTGAGCTAGGATTTCTTTTAACTGTCCTTCTTCACAAGGTCTCACTATACAGCCCTTGATAGCCTGGAATTCATTATCCAGATGAAGCTGGCTTTGAACTTAGAGATCTGTCTGCCTTTGCCTGCTGAGTGCTGGGATTAAAGGTGTGTACCACTATATCTGGCTGGGAAAAGAAAAATGTAAAAGCTGTTCCTTTTTTATTCCCCCTCCTCCCTATTCTTCTTTGGCTCTCTCTATGGCTCAAGTAACCTGTAACCTGGGCAGACTACAGCACACACCACATGTGTCTGGCTCAAGTAACCTGGGCAGACTACAGCATACACCCACCACATGTGTCCAGCTCAAGTTACCTGTAACCCCGGCAGACTACAGCACACACCACTTGTGTCCGGCTCAAGTAACCTGGGCAGCCTGTAGACACTTACCACATATGCCTGGTTAAGTTACCATTCTTTAAAGGAGTAGTCTGACATAAATATTTAAAAGGAAATGTTTATTATTAAATACATATCCCCAAAACATTCACGTTTTTAAAAAAAAATACACACAAAAAATACATCTATCAGTGCTCAAAACAGGATGAGTTTTCTGAGTGAGTGACAGCTCCCTAGAACCTGTGACTATCCAAGGGGGACTCCTCAGCAAGCCTACCCTTCCGACCCCTGCGAAGCCTGGCAGGCTATCAGACACAGAGCAGTTTATAATGTAAAAAATGCACAAATTGCTGTACAAGTCCTTAGCTGCTTTGTTTACTTCATTATTCTTCTTCCCAATCCACCTGAGACTCCAGTAACTATTCCTCTCTGAGCAAGGTCAACTTAGAACAGAAACACAGAAATCTGGATGCTCGCGGTAGACAAAATCCCCACAATGTTCCCAGCTGTATGCTCGCTCACCTTTCCTTGTGGCAGTTACCTAATTAAATAATAAACTAAAATAGTGTGAAAAAAACGGTTGTACGAGGAAAAAAAAAGATTTCCGCCTTATCAACAACATGCACATTATTAGGCTGTCAATATAAATATGGGAGACACTCAATAAAGCACCAGAGACTCTGCAGCAAGCGCTGTGTAACCTCACCTACAGGAAAGATCTCTATCTCTCCTGTACACAGTGTAGACCACACAGACCTGGAAACAGTCTTTTTCATTCATTAGGTCCTGTCATACCTGTGAATTTCATGACCTGTTCCTTGAACCCGTGAATCAGACGAATGCTGCCCCAGAAGCAGAGAAAACCAGGGAACTAAAGATCGGACTCTGCTTGGTGGTTCAACTCAAAGGTCTGTTTGCAGTCTGACGTCAGCAAATACTATAATTTTAAACTAAGTTATTCATCCTCCCTGGACTTGGATGCAAACAAGAACCTGGGGTTCCCCGCCCACCTCAGAGCACACGGCAGTGACAGTAAGCGGAGAAACTGTATCAGGAGCTCATGTCTTTAAAGAATGGGTGCAATAAGGCTGCTTCTGCTGTGATTCTTGAAGCTGGGTTTAGATCCAGAAGTTTATCAAGCAGGTCGTAGGCTTCATCAGGCACTGCGTCCCAGCCTCCCGAGTCGGTAGTGCACCCCATGGGGCAGTTCTCACAGCCGCCACTGTCCCCTCGGTACGCAGAATCCTTCCAGGGCTGTGGTGAAGGTATTTGTAAGGGGGACGACGTGTTCTCTGGAGAAGCACACCCTGGTGGACCAGTTGCTAACTTGGGGGTGTTAGGGTCCAGACCCCTTAGTCTCTCACAGAGTTTTCTCAGATCTTGTGCCGGAACTTCTTTGCTACACAAAATTGATTTGCCTAAAAGAAAAAACAATTACCTGAATGTATCAGAAGCAACTTGTGATGATATCTTATTTGTACAAATAAAGCTTGCCTGGAGATCAGCGGGTGGAGCTAACCACTAGCTCACCCTATCTGTACATGGCTGGGTGGAGAGAGGAAGCGATGAGGGGGAGACAAGAACTCAGTCTTCTTTTGGCTGGGAAGTTGAGTAGGTAAGGTTGGTTTTGCTTCTTCATCTCTCTGATCTCTCAGCATTTCCCCCCAATATCTGACTCCAGAACCCGTGGTACAGCAACTCATGAGAAACTGTGCCTCACGAACGTATTCAACCTTCACAGCTGAAAGCTTACAAAGTAGGGAATAGAAAACAGAAAGCAGGGATTTCCTGAGCTGACTGCCAACTTCTCTGCATACCTCAGGTATGTTAGGATGTTCCGGCGTACACATCTGGGCTTAGCTCAAGAATCATATGTGTGAGGTCTGTATTCAGAAAGGACCTTATTAAGTTTCTGTTAATCAGTGGAGGGTTGTTACTGTGGTAACTGACGAATGAAACATGTCTGTCTCACCTACAGACTTTGAGCTCCTCAAACCTATGCATTCCTGGTACACATGCGATACTGTCAATGTCTGCTGTGCCAGGCCCTTTATTTACTTGCATATCGCACGTGCTGTTCTAGATGAACCTATCCTAAATAGTAGCCACACCTTCTCCACGCCCTTTCTTTCTTCTTGACTATACCATCTGTAGTAGTAAATGTTTCCTTAGACTAGGACTTAAGCTCTATTACTGCCAGCTCACAATAAAGAGTGCCTGGTACCCACCCCAGGCATGTTCATGAGTGACTCAATCAACAAACCGGAGCTCAGTTTTTTTCAAAACTATAAGTATCAGGCGGGGAGGTAACCAGTGGATACAGGACTTACCACATTGAGTATGAGGACTCACGTTCTCGTTCCCACAATCCACCTAGTGAGGTGGCACACCTGTAATTCGGGTGCTCAGTAGGCAGAGACAGGAGACCTCTCAGAGCAAATTAGCTTCTAAGAATAGACATATCATCCATCTGTGCCTCCATGGATAAGGAGAGCAAGAGGAAGGCTCCTGTGTCAACTTTGGGCCTCCACAAGCACACACGTGTGCACACACGTAACTGTTTAAAACATAAATCCTGTAAAATAACCTCCACCAGTCTGTTGCCAGAATGGGCAAAAATAAGGACAGAAACAGGTAACCGTCAACTATACACTTCCTTATCAAACAGAGATGCAGCTGTACAATGAGGTGCACAGATTCCTTGGTGGAGCACACAGCTTGCCAACAAAGCAATCTTGGTAATAAAAAGCGTCCTTTACACATTCTAATGTAATTACTGCAGAGGGAAGAGGATGGGGTGGGCAGGAACAGAGACAGCAAAGGCAATGAATGAACAGACCAAGCTTGCGAGAATATAACATGTGAGCCATTTCCACTTTTAAAACCCACTTCTACTTTGGACAGGAAATTCTCCACGGGGGCCGGCCATACAGTTTTCTTCCCAATTTATTAGCTTGCTCGGACATAAGATAAAGTCCAGCATGTTCTAGTGTCAGGGAATATTATTTTAAGGTATGTTACTTTTCTTTATGTTGCATTTATTTAACTCTGTGAAGCTTTGTTACTTTGCCTATCTAAAATGCCTGAGGGTAATAAAGAGCTGAACAGCCAATAGTGAGACAGGAGAAAGGACAGACGGGGCTGGGAGGCAGAGGATATACATATGATAAATACGGGAGAAAAGGATTGGAGAAGGAGCAAGAAAAGGAGGAGAGGAGGACATCAGGGCCAGACACCCTACACAGCGAGCCAAGGAGTCAGAGTGAAAGTCAGACAGACAGAAGTAAGAAGAGGAGAAAGTAGATGGGATAAGTTAAGAAAAGCTGGCTGGAATCAAGGCGATCTAAGGCTGGGGCTAGGTAAGAACTAGCCTCCGTATATGATTTATTTGGGAGCTGGGTGGGGGTCCCCTCAAAAGAGCCTAAAAAGCCAAACAAGTAAAACATCATATGACATCCTAGGCTATATATGCACACAAATTTTAGCACATGACCAAGAGTACATTTAAATAAAGAACGGAGGGAAACACCCTGACAAACACATTCAGCCAGGATACACTGTGTCATTTAAATAAAGAACGGAGGGAAACACCCTGACAAACACATTCTGCCAGGATACACTGTGTCAGGCATTTGTTTCAGCTGTTTTCTTTCAGTTTATTCACTACAGCCACCTACAACAGGACAGGCTCTGCACAGCACGGGCGGGCCAGCACTCTGCCATGGAGCAGCATGTCTTGGGCACCCAGCTCAGTTTTATAAGATCTGACTGAAGGAATTCCACTACTGGCCCTCATTATAATAACTATCAATGAGGGAAATTCAAGCTTTTCAACAAAATGTTTTGGTACTGGCTGACAGGCTCCAGACCCTCAGCCTTCTCTTAAAGCTGTTTAACGGGAGGTGGAAAGTCTCACGTAGTTGAGAACTATTGTGAGCACGTTGTAGTCTCTGTGACGGAGCTCTAATTTCAGGACAGATGTCACTCCTCCCATGTAAGCATGTGCTAGTCTCTGTGACGGAGTCCTAATAAGTATTCCATTTTTCTAAATTTTTTCCATGTAGGCAGGGTGGGGGCAAAAGTATGTAGTTCTTAAAGTTTGTCAGTCAATTCTGATACGCATTCCTGTCTACGAACCCCTGGTCCCGGGGCTGGGCACATCGAGCTTAGCTGCTCTTAAGCCACCTGAGTCTGTCCACAGCACCCACTGACTGAAGAGCCCCCAAGCTGGGAAGCAGCAGTTATACTACTGCTTGGAGAAGGGACACATGGTGGGATGAGTCTGGGCCACTAGAGCAAGGCTGAGGTCATCCTCAGGACCCCATGGAACGCAGCATCTCAGTCTGAACTTACATTGCTAATATTTAAGCTCATTAGCTGAGTGTGGTATCACACATCTGTAATACAAGCACTCAGGAGGCATAGGCAGGAGGACCTGTGAGTTCCGCGCTGGCCTGGTATGTAGTAAGTGCCAGGCCAGCCATAAGTATACAATGAGACCCTGTCTCAAAAAGTAAAGAAATTACATGTATGTGTGACAATATGCCGTAAATGAAGGTTGGGTAGTCTAACCTCTCTGCCACCCTGACCCCAGGAAACTAAATACACATTCCTATTACCTTCCCTAGGGCGGTCCTTCCTTCCCTAGGGCCAAGGACCTGACGCTTAATAAACAACACATTAAATCTTACTATTAAAAACACTTATATAATAAAAGTCAAATTACAACCCAAGAGTTAAGATTACAGAGCTGACTTCTAACTAGATGACAAAGAGACACAGAGCCCGGCTTTTGGTGCTGGAGTCATCAGTCTCATGGTGTAAATAACCATCTTCAAGCAAGTGACAATTTCCTAGGACTCATACCAAGAAATACCAAGAAAGTTATTTGCAAGGAGAATTTTGTAAGAATTTATTTAGCAATTTACAGGCGATAATGAAAAGCATCTGTGTTGCTCTAGGACATGAAACTCACCGAAAGCTTTAGCAGCCTGGACAGTCTCCCTGGACCCTCGGACTGTCATGATCTGAGCCAGAGCAGCTAAGTCGTCGCTGGCCTTGTAAAACGGGTACCGCCCACTGAGCAGGGAGAGCAGTATGACACCTGCGGACCACATGTCGATCGCTGTGACAGGAAACCAGCGTTAGCAACCAGCGTCCACTGTGAGCGTGTGGACCTCTACTGTGAACTGACATCAACAGAATCCCATCAAGTACTTCTGGAATAGATATCTAAGTTTCTGAGGAGATTTTAATGTATAACCACAATTCCACTTCAACACTCTTCCTACAAAAAAGTTTTCTCTCTTGAACACACTGGGGAATTAGAAATATTTCATCACGGTGAGTAAAATGTACATTACAATATAATCAAGGGAAATTCAACAACAACTACATGGGAAGAAACCTGGATGCTTTTCAGGATGGCACCCTGGTAGTACAGGGGTTCTCCTTTAGTGAGACACCGCGCATTCACACCAGCGCAGTGCAACCCTGGGTCTGAGCCCCAGCTCCAGAAGAAAAACACAGCCAGCCTGACTCAAGCCTCCTCGTCGCTGTCCCTGGCTGCTCACCACCCTGTGCTGAGGTCCCTCAGAATTCCAATCTCTTCCCTGCATATTTCCCAGATCCACCCACCGCACAGCTGCAGCTACCATTTATATTCTGATGTTCAACTGTGATTCCATTCCAGCTCCTGCCCTGGGCTTCAGACTCTTACTCTGCAGGACATTCTATCTGGATGTGCCATGAATCTCAAACCGGCTATGGCTCAGTCTGATCTTTCCCTATACACCAGGCTCCCCTTCACTCTGTCTTGTTTCTGGACATGCCCACATCCCTCAGGCTAGTAATATAAACACACTGGATGCCTTTTCCCTCCAGTACCCCATGCAAGTTTCGACAACCAACACCTACTAAGCTGTGCCTGTCAATCCCTTACCGTTTTTCAGCCCTGTTACTAATTCCTCCCCTCTCAGCTGGACCACTGTGGGACACTAGCCTACAGAAGCTATTCTTTCTGCAGTCACCTAGAATACAATCCCTACTGTCTGTCCTTGATGGCACCTATGGCCCACAGTCCAAGCGGTTTAACAAGCGCAATCTGTGTCTTTCTTTCCAATCATGTCCGCATTTGCATCTGACACTGAGCAACACTAGACTTACGGCTTCCTCTACTGCTAGACCATGCTCTTTCTGCAGATTCTCAGGGCTTGCTCAGTGCCAGTCTCCAACCCCACAGTATTTCCTCCGCAGTCACCTTCCCGAGGAACCCCTTCCACACGCCCCTCAGTGTCCTACAGTTCACCACCAAGTCCCTTTGTACTTGTGAGCATGTGTCCTAACTAAAGTGTAGCTAGGTAGCCGTGCTCATTTACACATCACTAGTAAGCACACGACAGGTTCACAATGAATGATTTCTTCAAGGCCCACGATCCAAGTGAGCAGTGGGAATCATCTCGTTCATCTGACGGCGTCTCCAGGTCCCACCTCCACAACATCGGGAGTCACCTGTACTTCTGACAGGGGTCCTCAAGGCTCTATGACTTTGTGGATTTTAGAAACCTTTTCTCTTTTTCAAAATCTGTTAACTGCTATTGCATTATTTTCATGGTAACAAAATAACTAAAAAAACGCGTCTGTACCTTAGAAAGCATTTCTGTGTAGAAATTCCTGAGGTAGAAGAGAACCGGTAAGTGCTAGTCCTAACGCTGACAGGACTACTGGACAGCGCCTCCCTGATACTGATGTCCTTAGAAAGAGGAGCTGCAGCTGCCAGGACATCAGCCTCAGGCATCAGCGACGATGACAAAACAAACTACGTTCAGGACAAGCCCTCTGGATGACTCCACACCTCGTGCTACGTACCTGTAGTTTGGTTAGGACACTTTGTCAAGACCTCCGGTGCCCTGAATCCTGGTGTGCCTGCCCGAGGGGCAACCTGCTGCCGCCTTATGAGGAAGAAAACAACACCTAGTTACGTTAAAATTGAGCTATTAGTGGGGCTCAATGCCTTTAGTGGGGCATACATGCCTTTAATCCATCCTACCTTAGAGACAGAAGCTAGCCTGGTCTACAGATAGCAGTTCCAGGACAACCTGGTTTACCTTGATACAGCTCCAGGACAGCCTGGTCTACACGGACAGAGCTCCAGGACAGCCTGGTCTACAGAGAGAGAATTCCAGGACAGTCTGGTCTACACAGAGAGAATTCCAGGACAGCCTGGTCTACACAGAGGGAATTCCAGGACAGCCTGGTCTACACAGAGAGAGTTCCAGGACAGCCTGGTCTACACAGAGGGAATTCCAGGACAGCCTGGTCTACACAGAGAGAGTTCCAGGACAGCCTGGTCTACACAGAGGGAATTCCAGGACAGCCTGGTCTGCATATACAGAGCTCCAGGACAGGCCTACACAGATAAAATTCCAACACAGAGAGTTCCAGGACAGCCATAGAAACCCTGTCTCAAATAATAAACAACAAAAACCCCACAAAAACGTTAACTATGTGAAGTCCAAAAAATAAGTTTGTAGCCTGAATAATAAAAACCCAGAGACAGACATCAGGGTTCAAGCTAAAGATCAGCAAAGTAAAGCGGCCAGCCACTGGGTCTCACCTCTACCCAGACTGAAATGGCAATCCCGCCTTCAGGGATCTCAGAATGAGACTGTGACTGAGAGCTGTCTCCTCCTGTCTTTTATTCCTCTCCAGGGCTGGGATTAAAGGTAAACACCACCACTGGCTGGCTAGCGTGGCTGCTTTGCTCTGATCTTCAGGCAAGCTTTTTTTATTAAAACACAAATAATATACCACTGTATAAGCTACCAAATTAGTTCACATGAATTCTGTCCTGTGTCAGTAGAAATAAAATTCTTATAAGCACTGAACATTCCCTGTGATAAACATTCTCAATTGACTTTCATTCTCCTCTGCCAACCCCACACACTGGCGCTATCCCAGATGGATTTCAACACAGTTTTCAAGTATAAAAACAGACGGTAGGTAATAAAAACTGTGATAGAAAAACAGAATACAACAGGAATTCATATAAAAACCCTTTGGTTGGGGGACCTTGAGTTACTGATATACTCATTCACGCGTAGATTTGAGTTAATCGGGAAGAACCTATAAAAACCAAACCTAAAGGAAAAACCTTCCAGGCAGAGAAGAGTAAGAAGCCTTATTTGGCTCTGGTTACTCAACACAGGCAGGAGTAGTAAAGTCAACAGAAACAATGACTTCTGCGAGAAATGTTTCCAAGAGCCTCCTCCACCCACCCTTAGTGGCATGTGAGAGCAAACACAGTGTTTTCATCACACGAATATGTGACAACCGTAATTTACCGGCGTACGGCTGTGCACGGGGCTCATGTTCACTCCCTGCACCCACCAGTCCTTCCCAGTCTAAGGGCGTCTGGCGGCGCGCTGTGACCTGCAGCACAGCGGAAGCTCCTCACCTCGCCAGGCAAATGCTGCAGACTCTGTCTGTTCCGTAACAGTCGCAGGTCAGCGCAGCCGGGCAGGAACTGGGAGTTTTCCTCACCGCACTAGTCACAGCTTTGGTAGAAATGGCTGCCTTTTTCGTTGCTAGCTTTCTTGAGATTACGTCCACAGTCTTTGATTGCTTTATGAGCTACAAAAAAAGTTGTATTTTCTAATTTTGAGGCCTTTAACATGACACATTCAAATGCTAACATGGTAAAAAGCATTATCAGAAGCATAAACTTCATTCAAAACTGCTGAAGGAGCTACCAG
The DNA here is from genome assembly GCA_004026605.1 of Ondatra zibethicus. Taxonomy (NCBI): domain Eukaryota; kingdom Metazoa; phylum Chordata; class Mammalia; order Rodentia; family Cricetidae; genus Ondatra; species Ondatra zibethicus. The sequence continues at coordinate 51,031 of PVIU01006947.1, read as the reverse complement.
ACTGCAGTTCAACAGCTGTCTACTAAAATGCTTTAAGGCCACTGGGCAGGGTCCTACCTGTTAGTAATAGCTGAACTAGGGAGGCTGAAGCAGGATTCCGAGTTCGATGCCAGCCTAGGCTAGGTAGTAAACCTTCCTTAAAAAAAAGAAAAAAGTTTGGCTTTCTGTCCAATAACATTAAGACTTACTAGTTAGCGTGGCAGATATGACGCTTACTAGAACACATCCTGACACACTAGAGAAGCACCATAACAGCACATACAGTTGCTAATACCAAGGTCCGACTCCACTTCATAACTGTAGCATGCACAGCTGCGCCGTGTCCATCTGATGTTCAGGATAGGTGATATAAAATCACCTGAAGGCCTTTACAGGTCCATTTAACCTGTGTGAGGACTGAGAGTCCCTAAGTCAATGTAAAATCATCATCCTGAAGGCCTTTACAGGTCCATTTAACCTGTGTGGGGACTGAGGTGCTGGGAGCCCAGGTGAAGTCTAGCCCTGTTCTGAATGTTCCTCTAGAGAAAAATAGCAGCAGCTAATCAGAATTAAAAACTCTGTCAAAAAAACTTGAGGAAATAAATAAAGATTGACTTTTGAGTAAAACTGCCACAGCCAGACTCTACCGCAGGCTCCAGGGGATTCCCTGAGCTCGTCAGCGTGAGGCTGACTGACAGTGAGCCACGAAGCTACATTACTTACTTTCTCTGCAGGGCTCTCATGTGAAATGGAGCTGTGTATATTGAAATTTCTTTCTCCAAAAACAGAGCGCTGGACAGAAAGGCCTACAGCTCCCTCCTACAACACCAAGGGAAAACAAGGGTTACATCTGGAACACTTCCTGCCAGCGGCACTCTGCTCTAGTTTTCAGAGTTAGGGACACAGAGCAAAACAGCTGCACCCAAGACATGAAAGGAGAAATAGTCTAGGCAACTTGTAACACCTACACCATGCCACCAGTCCACACACACAGTCCCCCCACCACCACTGAAGCCTCTAAATCCACTTGCGCAGATGCTTCAGGTTCCTGAGCAGCTAAAATGGACAGACACTTTACTTTCCCCCATAATACTTTTTAAAAAGGAGAGAGGACATCTACCTTTGTAACATACGGGAAATTCCCACCCCCATTTTATTACATAATTACTCTATAACTGCAAAGACTGCAGGTTGATAGAGCAGGAAGCTTTAGCTTGAAGCAGAGTAACATCTTAGTGAAGAGGCTAACAACTGAAATGTGTGACAATTCAAAAAGCCTTTTAATCAAGTTCTGCCCTAGCGTTCTATCTCCTTCTGTTGGCTGATGGAGAACACTCCTAAATGTTGATATTTGAAAATGTAAAAGGCAGAACCTTTCCGTCTTTTCCCGGCTTAATGTGAATTTGTGTGTTTGCATAGGATCTTTTGACGGAAGTTTTTGCGGCACACTGCTGATCCACATTTTTAGGTGCTGGGCGACTCAGTGATCCCTTGTGTCCAGTGACTCCGTGGTACTTGTTTCGTGAACAACCTTCCTGCTGAGCCTCAGACTGGACAAACTTGAGAAGCTCAATTTTTGTGTCATGGGTTCCTTGGGCCAAACCAAAGTCCACCAAGGCATACCTAAGAAGCAAAGTTCACTATTATCACCTTCCTATAGCAATTTAATAGTCTTAATAACATTAATAACATCCATTCAAACCATATCAGAAACTTTAATTCATTCCAGAACGATTAAGAATTTATGATGGGGGGTGGCTTAAGAGATGGCTCAGCAATTAGGAACACTGGCTGTTCTTCCAGAGGACCCAGATTTAATTCCCAGCACCCACATGACAGCTAAAACGGTCTGTGATTGCAGTTCCAGGGATCTGAGTATCAGAAAAGGATGAGCCCTTTAAGCGGCCAGCCAGTCAAGCATCCTCTCTCTGCTTCTGGCCTACGCGGAGACAAGACGGGGGGGGGGGGGGGGGGGGGGGAAAAAAAA
>PVIU01006947.1:0-42100 GCA_004026605.1 Ondatra zibethicus | reverse complement strand
CCATTAGCCAGGATGTATAGGTGGGACAACCAGACAGGAAGTAGAGGCGGAGCAAGGAGAATAGGAAAATTCTGGGAAGGAAGCTCTTCCCGGGACGCCTTCCCAGACCACTGAAGCAGGATGTGACCTGCCCCACTGAAAAAGGTACTGAGCCATGTGGCTAACACAGATAAGAATAATGAGTTAATATAACTGATAAGAACTAATACTTAGCCTGAGCTAATGGGCCAATCAGTTTATAACCTAATGTAGACTCTCTGTGTGATTTTCTTTGGGACCTAATGAATGTGGGACCTGGTAGGAGGACAGAAACCAACCAGGCCCTTCATGTTACAAATAAACATTTAATCTAGCCCCATGCCAGGCATTTATGCAGTGTAGCATTTTTCTTAACAGGGAAAAAGTGAACATGATTTGACAGTATATCAAGCAATTAAATTTAAACAGAGCTGTAGATTAGCTAAGTACATAAGAAACGGTCAAGCTATGTACTAATCAAAGAGCGCAGAGGAGCCGGGTGCTGCTCAATGTGCCGTGCTGCCCAACACAAAACTGAGTCCAGTTCCTAACACTGCTAAGACATGTACCCTAGGGCCAGGCAGATGGCTCAGTTGGTCACTGCTTGCTGTGAAAGTGAGGACCTGAGTCTAATCCCAAAACCCATGTCAGAAAGCCAAGCATGGCGGTGTACACTTGTAAACCCAGAACTGGAGCAGCAGAGACAGGCAGATCTTTGAGACACACCTGCCAGCCAGCTTAGCCAAACTGGTGAGTCTCAGGCCACAGAGACACTGTCTAAAACAGAAAGGTCGGTAGGACTTGGAGTGGTTGTCCTCTGGTCTCTACACGCGTGTGCATACATGTGTTCTATCTACATGCATGCACAACTAAAGGACTAGCAAGTGGAAAATGGTGTACTTTGGCTTTTTAATTTCCCTACAGTTTCTTCAATAAGCATGAGTAATTTGTTGTATTACAAAATTCCAACAATACTTCTAAACAAAGAGCTTTGCTAGTCATCTGGATTACTAGGTATTTATTTTTTCACTTATTTAATAGTGGCAAGCCCCTACTGTGTGCTGGATCCTCTTTGGTACTACATATGCAAAGACAGATTAAAAAGTCCCAAAACCCTCACCAAAAGAACAAAACTTCAATAAGGAGTTAAGGTAAGGCCTGAGCAATAACTGCTTAATGATCTTACTGACTCATGGTACATCTGGCCCTCACCAGTATTCCTCTACTAATGCATTTCTGATACGGCTTTCGCGTTTATTAAGAGTCACATTAAAGAACCTCATGAATAAAATTTCAGTATGTTTTACAAGGTTTATCATGGGCACTACTTGTAATGCCCCATGTTGGACTGGTTACATAATAGCTACAAAACTTTTGAAACAGGACATAAAAATCACCCCCACTAATTCGTCAGATTTTCAAGATATTAGAAAATGAGCAAGTCCTCTGAAAACAATTCTAGAACCAGATCAGATTCGCGCGCTCACACACTCCAGTTAATGAACAGTGTGCACGAGGGGCCAAGCTGAATACAGAGCGCCAAGCGATGCTAGTGAACGACTATGCTAGTGCACTGCACGTGCATTCATTAATTAATAAAGCGACTGAAAAACAGGCCATTCCAGAAACTAAGTAAAGGACGGGGAACTAGGGAACACTGGTGTTTTAGGATTAACCTGCAGCGTGTCAGAGGGACTGGAAGCCTGAAGAGAAACAGGAACGCACAGCTAGGTTAAGGATGGAGCGGGCGGCGATCTTGAGTTCTGTAGTCAGAAAGCAGCAATGGTGTCCACCACCGTAGAGAGGGACACTGGCAAAGGCACTCATTGTGACAATAAACAAGTTCAGTTTTACTTAAGAAATCAAAACTGTGACGCTGTGCTTTTGAAGACAACGTTGAAGCTTTTGGGAGTAAACAAATTAGAGGAAAAATTGATAGAATCATTGCATCTAGAACACACATTAGAACGGTTGTTTTCTAAGTGCTTAGACCTTGAAGAAAGCATTGTGGGAAACGGTGATTGCTTGCTGTTGTCCACAGAGCTGTGTTTCTGAAGGAGCTCTACGGTCTGGGCAGGACTCTGGTCACAAGACCCTCCTGGCACACCTTGCTTTACTGAGTACTGCTAACAGTGCACAGTAAGGAATAAGCTGCAGGTGTGTGATGCTTCCTTCAGAAAACAAAGATTAGATCAGGGCTTTGGTGGGAGGAACTTGTGTTAACAATCAATAAAGACGCCTTTGCATGGCTGTTCCTCCCTGCTACAACAGAGCCAGAAATCCATCTGGATTGACCCTCTTTCTTTGATTGTTCCATGATAAAAAGGTCACCCGACAACAAATGAAGTGTATCCCATACATTAAAATTCAAAATTAGTATCTTTTTGGACAAGTCTATATTTCCTTAGGCAAACACGATGGCTATACTTTAGACTCTTCTGTTTAAAAACATGCATGTTAAATGAACACTACCACATGGGCACCGGGCACAGTGTGTATGAAGAGACACTTGTTTCTGTGGGTGGCCGGTGTCAAGTAGCCCGGGCTGGGCTTGAACTCCTGATCCTCAGGCCTCCACCTCCACCTGAGCTTATGGATGTCCACGCCCGGCTGAAGGGGCACATTTTAGTTGGTAAGATACCATATTTTCAATCATCATCTTGAGCAGTGAGCTACAAATCATTCCATTCATTTCTGTGAATTCTCTTTCTGAATACTTAAGATTCCTTCCCTGACAATTTCTAAAACCAAGCTTTCCCAGGTAAGGCGGGTCTGGAAGGGAAGTGCCAGTTTAGGCATCAACGAACACGTTTCCCTAGAGAGTCCTTATTATTTGGACTAAATATTTGTCATCTAAAAGGACAAAGTTGGATTCCAATCCTCTTAAAAATGCAACTCAATCCTAAATCTAGAATCTACGCGGACAACACGTGAAATCCAACATAAGCATACAACTCAGTTTATCAGTCAGGTGTTTGTGGTTTGTATTTCAATTACAGTTCTCCCTTCTCTTTCCTCCCAGTTTTCAACGAATTAGAAAATGCAGAAGAGCCGGCTGGGCGTGCACCGTCAGAATTGTACAACTGGAGCATTAAACACATACCTGAAAGTTTAACATTCTGCTCATATTTTTTTAATGAGTCATCAGAGGGGCTCCTGTCACAGCCCTGCAGAGCAGAAAACGCCACTGGCTCCTCCATCTGAGCACCCAATGAGGCTCCCACCACACACAACTGCAATGCCAAATGCCAGCTACGGAGACATGGCCACAGGGGAGAGCAGCGGCTGTGAAAACCAGAACACTGTGAGAAAGGAGAACCCTGGACCAGGCACCCCGCGCCAACTGCCCTCAACGGAACTAACATTAAAAACCACACCGCCCGTCCACCTCCCAGCCTGGAGGGCGGGAAGAGCGGGGGCTCCGGCGGGCTGGGGTGGAGCCGGCTCAGGCCGGCCTGGACACCCACCCGCCGTGGGCTATGGGGTGGGGAGGGGTGGCGGTTTGACCCGAGAAGACCCGGGAGGAGAGCGCTCGCCAGGAGGCTGGCCCACGGCCCCGCTCTAACCGGGTGCCAACCGAGCACCGGGTCGGACCGCAAGGGAAGGAATGAAGGGGAGCGCGGAGGGCGAGCACCCCCACGCCAACGGGAAGCTCAGTGCGCAGGCGCGCACACCCCTTCCCGCCGCAGGAGCTCAAAGAAAGGATGCTCGCAGGGCACCAAGCCTAAGTCACGAGGGGAACTCGCCCCCCGAGCCCTCACAGTGCAGAGCTGGGGAGCCGATTGTCAGAAACTCACGGTTTAGGAGAGCCAGGACTTGGACGGTCGCGACCGCCAGGAGCGCCCACCGAGGCAATGCACCAACGCGCCTGCGCGAGTTTTCCCGCGCTGGTTTGAATTGCTCATGCGCGCTCCGAAGAGCTCGGCCGCAAAGGCTCGGCCGGGGGCCGCTGGCGGAAGAGGTGTGGTCTAAGCCCGGCCGGACGGGTCTGCTGGGGCAGCTCCAGGAGCAAAAGCTCTGCCAAAGCCTGGAGAGACCCTGAGGTTAGAGAAGGAACGCCGGGCAAGGGTCCGTCCTTGGCGTCTGTCGCAGCCCCGCGTACTGTGGCCATCCCAGACACTGGCACTTCTCGGGTCAAAAGGCCCTTAGCTGAGTCCGTTTTACTTTTCTCCACTGAAAACAAAAAGTGTAACTGCTGGTTGGTTGTGGCTTTTACAGTAGAGATGGGCAGTGCCCGTCAGTGTGTGTTGTTCATTTAACCATGGCAAGCCAGTTTTTAGGCGTTGAGCTAATAACGGCGGTGAACACGGCAGTCAAAAGTCATCCCAATTTCGCGTCTTTTTAAAACAACCAGTGAAGTGTCTATGTGCATGGGTGTGGGGCGAACATGCCTGGGATTCCTACCACCTGTGGCGTCCTCGGTGAGTCTTCCTGACCTGGCCACGACCTACTGCCAAGAGCAAGGTCAGGGGTGGGGCCCGGAAGTCACCCACCCCCTCTTTGCTGGCGTTTTGGCTGATCTAGTGCAGGTAACCGCAGCTCCTGAGCGGCCTGCCTTATCCAGAGGAGAGCATTCCACAGCACTCCTCACCACCCCAGCTCCGACGCCCACCTCCGCTAGACCAGCCTAGCTCTTGCATTATTACCCTTGCGTCTTTCATGAAGTTCCCTAGCCCTTCCTTGGGGGAAGGGGCTGTTGATACAGACATCCCGTTTAGGGCTGATCCCTGGGTCTCTTTCTCTCAGGACTTTGACCAGTTCTGCAGCTTTTGGGCCAGATATTATCTAAGCATATGTTATAGATATTTATAACTCTGGCAGCTCTGTTTCCATGTGAAGAAGAGAGAGAGAAAGAGACTGAGGAAGAGTGGCCCAGAGATTAAAAGGATCATAGACATCAAGAAAGCAAGTTTTACAGTTACAGAGGAGTGGCCAGCGGGTAGCAATTGCTACATGGAAACTGAAGACACAGATTTAGACCTCTTGGCACCTGGCAATGCTGGCACATGTCTTAATCCCAGCACTTGGGAGGTACAGGCAGGCCAGCCTGGTTTACAGAGTGAGTTCCAAGACAGGTTCCAAAGTTACAAAGAGAAACCCTATCTCAAAACAAAAAGATAGAACCTGTGGCCAAAAGTGAGGCAGAAAGATGGTATATAGCAAAGCCTGTTTAAGAAGAAAAGATATTTCCTCAACCTTTCTATGACCCTAGGAAAGGTCAGAGGGGCTGCCGGAAATGAATTTTCAATATAGCCACAGGATGGTGACTCAGAGGTGAATTAAATTTGGTTCAAGTGAATGCAGAAACGTGTCCTCTTGGAGAAACTAAAACTGCCTGACAAGTTCATACGACAGTAAATAGGCATGGATTTAATTCCGGCGGGGCTTTTTGCTGTTGGTTTGTCCATTGCCAGTGTTCTGCAGTGTGAAGACAAGCCAGGGCTTCCTGCATCAAGACAAGTTCTCTCTCCCAGTGCTGCATCTCTTGTCCTTAACTGCAGTCCTGGGCTGCAGCCCTGGTCCTTATGTCCCAAAGCCTGTGCGTCCTCCAGGGAAGGAGGGAGGGAGCTGGAGGGAAAACTAAGTACCCTTCACTCTGAGCTGTGCCCTGCAAGCCCAAGCTCTGCTACATTTGTCCACTTGTTCAAAGTTTGTACTTAGTCACCTCTACTAGGGTGAGCACAAAATCTGCTGTATGGGCATTGTGAACCCTGAGGAAGCTGCCCAACCTGTCTGGGACTTGGTTTCCTCATTTATACAGTGATGATGGCAAGAGTATCTACAATTATTTCCTTGATAGATGTGTGCTGTTTGGAAGAATGCCTAGCTTGTGTCAAACTCTGTTTTCCACGATGACCGTGATGGTAAGATTCCTTGACAGTAACTGACGTGTTAGGACTGCTCAGGATGTACTTCTGAAGTGCTGAGTCAATGAGTGTGTATAACAAGTGCTGGGGAGAGGGAGTGCCTAACTTTATCTGAATTGAAGTCCAAACTGGGTCTTTGAGAAATTAATACGAGCGCTCATCATGCAAATAGGGGAGGGGAAAGGTATGATTCGATGTCCTTACAGGGCCTGAAGCAGATCAGGGCATCTGGGGAACGCTCAAGTTTCAGAATCATTTCTGCTCCAATAGTTACAGAAAGAGAGGCCCGAGTTGACCTAGAGAAAAAGCAGGGGCCTCATCTGGAAACTTCTCTTTGTCTCTTCTCAAAATGACTGATGATATGGAGCATCTCTGTGTGTCTTTAGTGGCCATTTGTATATTTTGTTGAGAAATGTCTATTTGGGTTCATTGCTGTTTATTGTTTTAATTGGGTGGGGTTGTTAAGTTTTAGGAGTTTTCTACATGTTCTTAATATTAGCTCTTGTCGCTTGTTAGGATGTGTAATTAGCCAATATTTCCTCCTTTGGGTAGGTGACCCCTTTACATGGTTGATAGCATCTCTTTTTGTTGATATGGGAAGGTGGCAGTACTAAATATCTGACCTAAGCTGGACAAGCGCCTTACCACTGAGCCATATGCCATCCTTATATGGTTTTTACATTTGAGACAAGGTCTTGTTGAGTTACCCAGGTTGGTATGGAGCCCGCTGTGTAACTTGTGGCCTTTCTGCCTATGCCTCAAGCAACTGAGCTACCAGGCTCCCATGTGGACAGCCATAAAGTTTACAATTTTCATTGAATTTGTGAGTTTTTTTTGTTTTTGCTTTTGTTGTTGTTTTTGTTGTTGCCTATGTTTCTGTTGTCCAAGAAATCATTTTCTTGGAAATGGTTCCCCCCGCATAATTTTGTACTTTTAGCTCTTATGTAATTCTTTAATTCATTTTGAGTAATTTTTTAAAGATTATGCGTGTGTGTGTGTGTGTGTGTGTGTGTGTGTGTGTGTGGTGTGTGTGTGTGTGTGTGTGTTAGGGTTTTATTGCTGTGAAGAGACCATTGCATCTCTTATAAGACAAACATTTATCTTATGTTTGTCTGGCTTGAGGTCTTTGATGATTAGGGCCGAGGTAGAAGGGACCACTTCATCTGGTCCTGTCCTGAACGGTGCCTTCCTCTGTCATCCTTAGACCTTTCCAATCACAGATTGCTTTGGCAACGTCATCACCAACTTTTTGCGGGGCTGGCTTGCAGGTTCAGAGGTTTAGTTCATTATCATCAGGGCAGGAAGCGTGGCAGCGTGCAGGTAGAGTGCTGGAGAAGGGGCTAGAGTTCTACATCCTGATCTGCTGGCTGCAGAGGGAAGAGATCCTGGGCCTGACTTGAGCATTTGAAACCTCAAAGCCCACTCACTGAGACGTGCTTCTTACTCCAACGAGGCCACACCTACTCCAGCGAGGCCACGCCTACTCCAACAAGGCCACACCTCCACACAGTGTCACTCCCTGGTGACTAAGCATTCAAATACCTGAGTCTCTAGGGCCATTCCTATTCAGACCACGGCTGTAGGCATGTATATTGCTTTCAGCTCAGGGGCACTTTCTTTAGTAGTCCCAAATCCAGGTTTATTCAACACCAGATACTCCCACCATGTTGCCCGAGTTAGATTTCAGCAAGATCAAAGTTGTGTACCTCAATTGCACCAGAGGCGAGCTGGCACCACATCCTCCTTGGCCTCCAAAATCCGTCCCCAGAATCTCCAAAAAAAGTTGGTGATGACGTTGCCAAAGCAATCTGTGATTGGAAAGGTCTAAGGATGACAGAGGAAGGCACCGTTCAGGACAGGACCAGATGAAGTGGTCCCTTCTACCTCGGCCCTAATCATCAAAGACCTCATGGAAGCACCAAGACACAGAAACCGGAAAACATTAAACACGGTGGAAATACCACTTTAAATGAGATATTTTTCAGCATCGCCTAACAGATGCAGTACTGGTCTTTAGCCACAGAAGTTTCTAGAACTGTTAAGGAAACACTGGGTACACCTGCACAGTTTGTGGGCAGCAATGTGGTGGCCGCCACCCTCGTGATCGCGATTGACAGCAGTGGTGTGGTGGGTGCCCATCTAGATAAGAAGAGAAAATAGCCCAATTCAAAAATCACCGAACAGCCAAAATGACTTTTTATTTTATAGATATGAGGGTCTGTTTGCCTGGACCTATGTGTGTATATTCTTCACGTGCATGTCTATTGTCCAGGGAGGTCAGAAGTGGGCATCGGATCCCCTACAACTGGAGTTCTAAGTAGTTGTGAGCCTATATGTGGGCGCTGGGAACCAAGGGTTCTTAACCTCTGAGTCTTTCCACAGCTCTGGGGTAAATTTTTACATGTGGTGTTGGTGTTAGATAAGGGTCTAATCTTGTTTTTTTTAAAAAAAAAAATGCTATTCTTTTGTTGTACATACTGAGTTTTACTAGTACACTTACCAATATTTTTGTTTTTTTTTTAGCATAGGTAGGTATCAAAAGAAAATGCTTATCATAAATTCCATTTAAATATCCAAGTGACTTCATTCTCTATAGTTAGAAGAGGATACTTATTTTTGTCTTATTATTTTATAGCATAGTTGAAAGAGATTCAAACCTCAGGATTAAGTTTGAAACAACTTCTTAGAAGGAAGTCTGCTTATTATAAAAATTATCTGTCTACCTTGTTTTTTTGTTTATCCTTTTATGTGGCATCTGTGGGCAAATGTGACCCAGTTTCAAAAATTAAAAACATGAAGGCTGGGAAGTTCTGAGAGGAACTTCTTGAAATCTAGAAGTGCAGAGGAAAAAAAAAAGAAACAATACTGTGACTGCATTGAAGGTGCCTGCAGTTCACAAACTAAAAATAGAAGGCCCCAACACATCTCAAACACTGGAAAAATTACGTTTTCATTACTAAAATTTAGAAATGTGATCAAATTCACATTTAAGTGCTCAAATGTAAACATAGGAAGGTGAAGGCTGGGCTCCAGGATACTCCTAGGGCTGAGAGGTCAAGAGCTGGAATGGCAGGCCTCCTTCCCAGGGACAGAAAGTTGTTCCCCTGGCCAGCTCTGACACGGGCTGACGGTTTCCGTTCAGCCACCAGTGTGGGAAAGCAAACACCCACTGCAGAGAACTCTTGATGGCTTCACTCCCAAAGTGCTTGTTGTCTTTAAAAGGGATGCTTTAAGTTTTGAAATAGCCCTAAAAACTCCAAGGTCAAGGTGACCATTTGCTGAAAGAAGTATGTGTTAGGGTCATATCTTTTTCCCTGGAGACAGGGTTCTCTGTGCAGCCCTGGCTGTCCTGGAACTCACTGTACAGACCAGGCTGACCTCAGACTCACCGAGATCCTCCTGCCTCTGCCTCCCAAAGGCTGAGATTAAATTAAAGGTGTGCACCACCACTGCCTGGCCTCGGGTCACATCTTTTTAAAGCATATCTATAGTGGTATATTATTTGTGTTTTAATAAATAAAGCTTGCCTAACGATCAGAGGGCAAAGCAACCACAGTAGTCAGCCATGCAGGCCGGGAAATGGTATCACACACCTTAAAATCCCAGGACTCAGGAGATAGAGGCAGACAGATCTCTGTGAGTTCAAGGCCACCCTGAGCTACACAAGATTGATCCAGAAACAGCTGGTGGTAGTGGCTCACATCTTTAATCCCAGTGTTTGGGAGTCACACACCTTTAATCCCAGCACTAGGGAGGTGGAGACAGGAGCGGTGTGGCTGGGCAGAGAGAGAAAGATAAAGGGGAAGAGACAGGAGCTCAGTGGAGTATGAGATTCATGGAGACAGGATCTTACCCTTTTGATTTGGTAGAGGTAAAAGGTCTCTCAAGTAGTTGACTGTTTTGCTTTTCTGATCTTCAGCTTGAACCCCAATATCTGTCTCTGAGTTTTTATTATTCATGCTCCACCTTTCAAATATTGTATTAAACTTTTAATATTCTTGTGTGTTTTCAAATTCCAGCTAACTTTAATTATAAAATTTAAACATGTGGATGCCTGCTTATTAAGTCAACTTATTGACACAGTTATTGAGGCGTATAGATAGTGTTTCCCAGAAATGGAGCAATTATCTTCTTGGTTTTAGCTTTTAAGGATGGAAAATTTCCCCAAAGAAGTTAATCTGTAAACGTCTGCCCTCCAAAGCAGTAATATTGGATATGAAATGAAGACGGAGTGGGACTCACTCTGAAGCCTTCACCAGAGTGATAGTCTCTGTAGTTAGCTATGGACACCACAGTCGTAGAGCTCTGAGAATTAGACCAAATCCCTTCAGGGCATGTCCCAGTGTGCTACCTGTTTCTGTACACACTGCAAGTAAGAATGGACATTTTTAATTGTTCAAAAATTTTTTTAATTATTGATCTTTTAAAGAATAATTTGTGTTGCGTTGAAATCCAACTTTTAATGTCCGTAAGTAGGGCTTTATTTATGAGCCACACTCATCTGTTATACATACTTCCTGTGACTCTTCTACTGTTCCGTAGTTGAGCTGAATGCTTGTCACAGGGTTGTGTGTTCTTTAATATCAAATTCATAGTTACTGCTTGGCCTTTTGTATGGGAGCATACGTGTCTGCGGGTGCATTTATGCTCATGCTTGTGGAGGACAGAGGACATCCTTACATGTCCTTCCTCAGATGCCATCATCTTTGTTTTGAGGACAAGGTCTGCCATTGGCCTCAGGCTTGCCCAGTTAGAGTGGTTGATTGGCCACTGAGCCCCAGGGATTTGCCAGTCTTTCCCAGAAACTGGATTAGAAGCATGTGGCACCTTACCTGACTTTTTCTTTTTAAAAGTGCCGTGCACTGTGAGGGTGATAGATTCTCAGCACACTGGAACTGTAAGTCTAACCCCTCCTTTCTATAAGTCACCTTGGCCACTTGGCCGTGATGTTTTATCACATCGACGGAAAAGTAGCTAAGACATGTGTCTCACGTAACTCAGGCTTGCCTGAAACTCGCCAAGTAGCTGAGGATAACCTTGAACTCCAGATCCTCCTGTGTTGGATCACAGACAGCACCAGCACACATGGATTCAGTGCCCCTATCTGAAGCCAAGGCAAAGACACACTGAACCTTTCCTTGCTGCTGCTTGTGCAGCTGGGAATAAACTGTGCTAATGCCAAAAATTGTCTCAATACCAATGATTGGAAACCTTAACAATTCAAATCCTACATTGCTACTTTTCTTTTGTGGATGTTTACTTTATGCACATGAGTGTTTCGCCTGAATGCATGTCTTTGTCACACATGCAGCAGTTCACTGCCCATGGAGGCCAGAAGAGGGAGTCGAACCCCTGGAACTGAAGTTGCAGATGGTTGTGAGTTCTGGGAGTCAAAACTGGGTTCTCTGTGAGAACAACAGATGCCGTTAACCACTGAGCTATCTCTCCAGCCCTGCTGCCAATCCCTTCTGATACATTCTCAACCCCCGGTCATGTGGAAACTGGAATGTCACATGATCTGAAAACCGGAGCTACCCCTTTGCAACACCAGAAGCTGCTCTGCCTTCTCCAGAGCTACGATCAGCCTTCCACTGCTAGAAATACTTCCCTGTGACTGACTATTCCTCCGAGACGGGGCCTTTGAGCTCAGAGAAGGCCATATAGAAAGGAGCCGGTGGGGGAAGATCTCCTCAGGATCTCGCGTGATACACTTCTGGTGTGAGCGTCTGCATATGTGTGTGTGGGAGGATGAGTGTTCCTATGCATGTGAGTAGAGGCTGGAGAACATCCCCAGGGCTCATCATTGCGCTGCTGCCGTCTACGCTTTGTTTGGGCGGGAGCCAGGCCTGCTGAGTCTCACAACACAAGCGCCCACTTTTTAAATATGGGTTCTTGGGACCCAATTCAGGTTCTCCCTTTTGGAGGACAAGGACTTCACCAACTGAGCCATCTCTCCAGCCCAAGCTACACACTTCAAGAGTATAAAGCTACCGCCTCTTATAGTAATCATAACATAGCCAAGAAAGTGGCTGCCCGTGGGGACCAAAGTCAGAAGAGAACACAGCCCACAAGTGAGAGTTACTAGCACCTTCTTTAGACAGTAGAACATCTCAATTATCACCCTTAAAATTAAAATTAGAAACCAATATGCATTCTGGTTTTCAGTCCTAGAAAGAGACGACGATTGTCTAAACACTCACCTCTCAAGCAGAGTTCACATCTCTGGGATGGTGTTAGGTTTCACTGTCTCAGCCTTTCTGCTCACGTGAATCACATCTGGACCCTGTCAGAGCAGGTTAACTTTACACGATAGCTCCTTGTAGCAACACTTCTGGCCAGGGCCTTCCTTCTGTCACACGTCCACCATCTTTCCCCCTGAATAGTCACCATGAATATTAGACATGAGGATAAGTTCCCGTAAACGCTAGGTTGTGCTTGGGAAGAGGTGGGGAATAAGATTCTAACAATGAGCATCGCAAGCCATTTATTTTTTCTTTTAGCAAATGTGTTCTCGTGATCTGCCCTCTTCCACGCCGTTTTTTCTGGTTATCATTTTATATTTGCTCTTTTACAGCATGAGATTAGGAAGTCTTTGAACAAAAGTAACGGAAGTATTATTCAGTTGTGGAGGCCCTGCAAATGTCCCATTCTGTAAGAGCCCAGAATCCCAGGCTATTGTCACTAGACCCCTGGGTCGCAGTTTGGATGCATCAGTAACCGATCAGATGCTCACAATGGTAACTCTGCCTGTTAAGAGTCAAGCAGCATGCTTTAGTTCCCTCTTCTTCCTGTGATGTTCTGGCAGGCCTCCTCAGCAGATCGGTGAAGCAGAGGGCAACAATCTGTAAGACAGGTCAGGCCCAGGAGGGTCCACCCCATGCAGTCCAAGAAATCACTTTGCAATGTGAGAAAGGAACAAGGTATAACCAGGGACTCCACCCCCTGTGGTTTATGTTTATTCATTAGTATTAAAGACCTGGAGGTCATATGGATCCTCAGTTGACATGGAGGCCCTGAGGTAAAGTGGTAGGAGTTCCTGGGTGTAATCGTTCTTCTAATACTAGTAGTCTTGGGGCTGGAAAGATGGCTCAGTGGTTAAGAGTAATGACTGCTCTTCCAGAGGACCAGGGTTCAATTCCTAGCACCCACATGGCAGCTAACAGCTGTCTGTAACTCCAAAATCTGACAACCTCACACAGAGATACATGCAGGCAAAATACCAATGTACGTAAATAAATTATTTAAAAAACAATATTAGTATTCTTTCACCAAGTGCTAGTAGTGATAACAGAGCAGGGAAATAGGATGCACTGGACTTGTGGCGTCCAGGGAGGTGAACTTAGTCCTCATTGTGTAATTTAATCATCATTTACTGAATCTCTTAGTCGGTTTCTTAAGATCTTTGGGCCTCCACATCATTTGTCTTCAGGATGCAACATTGGCTTGGTGAATGATTCGTAAACACAGTGCCTTGCCACGCCATATCTCAGGCCCTTCTTTCCACCCTGTGCACACTGCACTTACTTCTGAAGGTGAATCTGAGGTCCAGGGCCAGTAGCTGCCTCCATTTCTCTGCGTAGATGAACTTGTGATAACATCTGGTCTTGGCTTATGCATGCTGATATTCACTGAGAGACCTCGCTTCCCACCCTGCCCTTGGACAGCCCATGTAAGACCCCGGTGAATCATTATTCTTCAAGATTCATGAAGGCACCCAACAAAGGGCCTCTGTAGGCCTCCTTTGCTCCCACGTTCTATTCCGTTATATTTTTGGACTTACATTTACCCAGACCCCTCTGACACCTTGAAGAGCAGGAATACTGGGTAAACTTGTTAAATGCTATACAGCTGATTCTGCTCCATCTGTGCCCCAGAGGTGTTTTTTGCTGCTGATCTATGAGTCAGTTTCCACTGAGTTTTTCTTATCGCCACCCATCTTTCTTTCTGTAGGCTTTAAAGAAAGGATTGTTGGAGCCCTTCTCCAGGCTTCATTTGCATTTACATCTCTTCTGATATCCAGTCCCCTCTTCCTGACCCCAGGGTAGTTTTCTCCCTGTTCACCCCTCTTAATCTCTTCATTTTTGCACCAGAGGCATACAATATAGTAAACAAGCACCCAGATTCTAGGACCCCCTGTACACAGCCTTCATATAACTACTCTGTCCTCAGGAAACGTAGACAGTCACTTCTGCTCCAGTTTCACTTTATGTGAAATGACAGAATAACACTATGAAAGTCACCCCCCCTCCACTGGTTTTCTATTTTTGTGGGGTTTTTTTTTGGTTTTTATTTGTTTGATTTTTGATTTTTTGACACAGGGTGTGTGTGTGTGTAGCCTCTGTGTCCTGGAACTAGCTCTGTAAACAAGGCTGGCCTCGAACTCACAGAGATCTGAGCATCTCTGCCTCCCAAGTGCTGGGATTAAAGGCGTGTGGTCACCATCACCTGGCTATTGCTGTGATTTTAATGTATTACAGTGATTTAAACAAATCAGATCTATAGCTGTACAGTCCTAGAAGTCAGAGTCCTGAGGGGTGATAGAATCTGCTGGTTTTATTTTTTTCATATTCTACACTCAACCTTAGCCAAGGGGCCAAGAAATTATACCTTCTTCTTTTCTAGAGACCCCTGCATTCCGTAGGTGCCCTTCTCTTCTAACTCTGCACCCATGCACCCTGCTTCCATGTTCAGTTGCATGTCTCCCTCTTACTCAACTCTCCTGCTCTTAATTGATTCTAACCTGGATACTCTGGGCTAATTTCTGCATCTTAGACTTCTTAGCTTAACCATATCTGAATACTTTCTTTGGGTTAGGAGATGGACATATTATGACATGATGACATATGGTGTGAGGTGTTATTCCGTCTCCCTCACCATCTAACAAGATCATTGTGAGGAACGCTCATACATGCTCCTCTAACACATCTTTTCACCTAGACCATTGGTTCTCAACCCGTGGTCATGACCCCTTTGGGGGGGGTCATAGGTCAGATATCCCGCACATCAGATATTTGCATTATGATTCATGTCAGCAAAATTACAGTTATGAAGTGGCAAGGATATAGTTTTGTGGTGGGGGGGTCACCACAACATGAGGTTGTACCTAAAGGGTTGCAGCATTGGAAAGCTTGAGAACCACTGCTCTGAGCGTCTTTTTTGAGAATGCACTTGTCTGGGCTCTCATCCTGGCCTCTTCTCTACTCTGATTTCCTCTTGTCCTTTCCTTCTCTACCAAATCCCCAAGAAGTCATGAAAATTCTGGGAGGGACAGTACAGTCAGAGCTGGGTACAGTGGGCAGTGGCATCCCGAAAAACAGTCCCACCCCACCAGAGGAAGGTTGCTTTAAATGTCCCCACCCAGAAAGCATAAATGGTGCACGGCAGTTGAGTGGAGGGAGTCTTGCTTGGCTCCTCTGAAAAGAGCCACCTGGTCTTCGCAGTCCTCGAGAGCTGTGCTTGCTTGACTGGGCTAAGTCAAGACTGCAAACCGTCAACTCCCAAACAACAAAAAGTGGGCATGGAGATCCGGAGGCCAGGGAGGAAATTCCTCTTAAATGCTGGGAAAGTGTAAGAATGTGTATTCTCTAAGATAGGGTCAGCAAGTCCTCGGAGGGAAGCTCTGTCTCGTTCTGTGAAAAGCATGGGCCTCATGGGAACCAAGGGGCTGTGGCTGAGGGAAAGAAGAGAATCCATTCATGTACAGTTCAGAGCAGCTGCATGTGTCTGGGCCAGGAGACACCAGTAACCTCCAGCACGTACCACTGGTCAGTAAGGATCACCAGATACTGGCTTACCATGTTCAGGACCAGGGGCTTGGGACTTGTCTTGCCTTTTTGTTTGCTGTTGATTGGTTTTTGTTTATTTATTTTAGGTAGATTCTCACTATGAACGCATGCTGATCCTCCTACCTCTGTCTGTGCCACCACACTGACATTGTTTTATCTTTAATTCTCAAACATTGTGTTGCCACATGGTTTTATTCAACTTTGGTACTTCAGCTGAAGTTTTCCTTCCTTGTCTTTGAACTGGGATGGCCCTCCTGTCTTACAGTACAGCTGGGTGAACTGAGTTTGAAAGTCTATGCTGACAGACTTGGTATTTGGAGGATGCTCTGTTTCAAAAAGCACAATGTTAGGATGCTCACAGCACAGAGAAAACGGCTTAAGAAACACTGATCAGATTATTTTTATCTAGAATTTAATGTCACATATTTTAGGACAGGATAGTTCTTAAAAAGGAGAAATACTAATTGGGAAAAGTGATGGAGAGAGATCGGGGTTGGGGGGAGGTGTGATCCATTATATCCTCTCATATGAAGGAAGGAGTAACTGTCAGGGTGTCTTCTAGGAGATGGGACCAGAGAGCAGACAGCAGATGAAATCTTACCAGCAGTATTTGAAGAAGATTTTATTTTTATACCAAATTGCAGCGCACAACGCCTGTCTGCGCTCTATGCGCTACCATACAGGTTGCGAGCTTCGGGCAAGGGGCTGGAGATTGAAACACACAAAGACACACAGAGACAGCACAGACAGACAGAGACACGGATCTCTAGTCACTGGTAAGAAGCCCTTTATTCAATAGCACCATGGAGGCTTATATACCCAACGGTCAGGTGGGCCAACAGGTGAAAACCTTATCCTCTGATCCTCAAGGCAACACGTGCTCGGGAAGCTGATCTGGTAAACAACTGACACAGCTTTCAGTAACTCAAATCACAAGGAAAGTAAAGATCTCTAGCAGGGAAGAGCAGCTGGAGGCCAGGACTCCAAATGATCCCAACACCAAATGTGAGCGGGAACCATTGAAAGACTATGGAAGTCTTCCCGCGTTTAGATCTGTGGTTTAGAAACATGGTTCAGGTGATCATGCGGAGGGAACGGACTCAGTACTCGATGCAGAGAGTCAGGAAGCAGCCCTAGGCCAGTGCTGACCACTGCACACGGACAGGCAGGGCCAGGCCTCCTGGCTTAGCTGTTTTCTGACAGTATGGTGATAGACAACTCGTTTAGCCTATTTATGTCATGACTTTCGTAACTGCGCAATCAAGATACAATCATTTTAGACTTTGTGGGTCCAGTGAAATTTGATAAAGGGTTAATAAAGCATTACAGACATCACAGTGCCCGCTGTGTTATACATGTTAATAAATATTATACATATTATACATGCTAATAAAGCAGTATAGACATTGCAGTGCCCGCTGTATTATACTTGTTAATAAATATTATATATATTATACATGTTAATAAAGCATTACAGACATCGCAGTGCCCACTGTATTATACTTGTTGTCTCCTTGCCTGTAGATGGGAACCCGTGAGAACCTGGCAAAGGCAGTGGCAGTGAGGTCAGAAAGGCGGGAAGAGCTTCAAGCACAGGGAACCCACAGGACTTGGAACTGGGCCGATTAAGTCGCCTTTAAAGGGAATGGCAGTTAGGCCTGGTGCCCCATGCCCCTCTCCAGCTGCTGGAGAGCCTGGGCAGCAGAGTCACAAGGCCTTCCCGTGAAACAGGGCTGCCTGGCTACAGTCGAAGTTCAAATCTGAGACTTTGTCTTAAATAAGTAAAATAAAACCTGGGGGGAGGGGGGACTGGAGAGACTGACCAGCAGTTAAAAGCATCTGTTGTTCTTGTAGAGGACCTGGATTCAGTTCTCATCACTCACATGTGGTTCGCAGGCATCCACAACTCCTGCTCCAGGGGCGCTGACATCTCTTCTGACCTCTGCAGGCACCAGGTACACATACATGTAGGTAAACATTTATAAACACAAAAATAAGATAAATGAATCTAACTTTTTAAAAGAATTACCTGATATATTGAGCATATTAAAAGAAAAAGAGGGCTCAGTTTTTGGTTCAGTGTTAGAGAACACATCTGGCAAGGTGCCACACACCTGTAATCTTAGCATTACAAGTCAGAGGCAGAAGAAGCTAGAATTTAAGGTCAGCTTGGGTTATACAGTAAAAGCCTATGAAGAAGGAAAGAAAGGAAGGAGGGAGGGAAGAGAATCTTTTCTATCTATCTATCTATCTATCTCTTTATGTATTATGTATACAGTGTTCTGCCTGCAGGCCAGAAGAGTGCACCAGATCTGATTATAAATGGTTGTTAGCAAACATGTGGTGCTGGGAATTGAACTCAGAACCTCTGGAAGAGCAGCCAGTGCTCTTAACTGCTCTTCACCAGCCAAGAAGGGGATCTTTTCGGTCTGCAGTAGATTTTCCGGGAGGCCATGAAAGAAGGGCAGTACTGAAAGGGGCAGGGGGAGGTACCAACAAAAGACAATGCATTAATTCTTCCTAGGTGTTTTCTGTCTGTAGTGTAAATAGAGTCATCGGGTGAACATGATCTCTTTAATCTTTTCTGTGGTCGACACGTATGATACATGCAATTTTGGTAGCTGTTTGCTTTGTTGATGCTGAACATGGGTAGTCATCCCTCAAAAACAAGAAAAGGGCAGTCTTGGAATCAGGGGAAATCAGTGCTGACTTAGGGCCATGGGGTGGTCCAGTGCTCAAACTAGGAAACACCCATGGAAGCTAAGACAGGAGGACCTGTGTCTGGATGGACCAGAGGGATCCTGCTTTATCCAGGACAGCGCTGGCTTCTTCCTTTTTCCTCTAGCCATCTGCTCAGTGCCATCTCAGAACTATCACAGATCCCACAGTGGGTCACTCTGCTTCCATTTTATAAACCCTGTTCGAACGTCCCCAGTCTCTCAACGCTCTAGAGAAGGCCCAGACAGTGAAGTGTTTGTCCTGCAAGCATCAGGACCTGAGATCAGATCTCCAGCACCCTTGTGAAGTGCGGTGCAAGCTGATGTGTCTGTACCCCAGCCCTGGGAGGTACCCCAGCACTGGGAGACAGAGACAAGCGGATCCTGGGAGCGCACTGGCCAGCCAGCCCAGCCAGCGCCAGATTCAGAGTGGGGCAGTATCTCAGAAAATAAGGTGGAGAGCAAATGAGGGAAACACCGTTGTTGGAAAGAGTCTTGATTACCAATAATTTTTCCCACACGTAGTGACATAAATGAGAAATCTGAGATTAAGGAAGATATTTATATAAATCAACGATAAAATAAGATTTTCAATATAAACAGAAGTATGCCATTTAGCCCTTTCTCTTTTACATCATTATCTTTTTTTTTTTTCATTTTTTGAGACAGGGTCTCACAATGTATCCTTGACTGACCTAGAACTTGCTATGTAGAGGAAACTGGTCTCAAACTCCCAAAGATCTGCCTCTCTCTGCCCTCTGCCCTCTGCATCCTGAGTGTGGTTTTAAGAGTGTGTGTTGCCATCCCCAGGTCACTCACGTTTGTTTTCGCTGTGGTTAGAAAGTCTTCATTACTCGTCTAACTTGAAGTGATGGAGAGACTCTCAGATGCCTCCTGCTGCGTGTTTCGTTCTTCTGCTTTGGACTCTTACTGTCTGTGGCGAAGTGGAAACACACACTTCCTTGATAAAAACTTCACCAGCGAGGTGACCAGATTTATGTCTGTAGCCTTCGGTTTGTTCATGTGCGCACACGTACGCTGCAGGCTCTGACAGCCCAGCTCCCTGACTCTGAAGCGCACCTCACTGCTGTATTTTTGGGTCAGACGAACGCTGTCCCCTCACATGGTGAAGGAGTGGGAGAGATGATGAGAATCTCAGTCTCACCCCTGAGGAAGGACCCCTCATGTTTTGATCGTCTAAAGAAACCAACTCTTAGTGTTGTTACATTTGAGGTTAAGTTTCAGCATGAGTTTCGGAAGACTCCACTGACCTTGTTAGAAATCTTAGTTTTGTATAGAGAATGCTATTTTCAGCTGTATTGTTAGGAAATTGGATTCCTTTTCTCTTTTAAATGTTCTTTTATAGAACTGAGTCGTTACGCTCTGATAGCAATAAGGCTAGACAGAAGACAAGGCCAGGCTTGTTCCTCTTATCACAAGCCTTTCTGAGAGGTATCAAAGGAGTCACTACCTAACTCCCCCCATTCCATGGTCTGACTTCTCAGAGGTGCCCCCACTTTTCAGTAGTGCCACCCCAAGAACCAAGTCTTCAACCGCAGTGGACCTGCAGGGCCCAGCCTGTAGTCACGACAGTCCGTCAGATGGGAGAAGCTGCTCTTTTGCTTTAGGTTTTAAGAGAAACATTCCTTGAAGGCGAAGGAAGGGTAAGAAAGGCTTCGTGCTTATGAAAGCACCCAGAAGCAGGTATGGTTCTGTGGGCGTGGAGTAGCTGAGTCTCCTGCTCTGGACCTTGAGACTCACATCACTACACTTCTGAGACCACGGATATTCCAAATTCTCTTTCAGGGTGATCTTCTGGTTTTCATGTTTATTTGTTTATTTATTCCATATGGTTTTATGCACCCCAGACCATCCTTGAACTCCCTATGTAGCAGAGGCTCCTGATCTTGCCTCCATCTCCCATGTGCTGGGACTGCAGTACGTATCACCATGGTTGACTATGATCATATTTTTTCTTTCCCAGCTCCTCTTTCTGTCCATTAACCTGTTCTTACATTTTCATCTTCTGTCTGTCTTTCTTTACACTGCTTGTTCCTATTTCTAAATTCACTTCTCCAGTGTTCTCTTAACAAATGTTTATTCTGCTTTTATTTTACGCTAGGTACTATGTTAAGTGGTAGAAAAGCAAATCTATCAAAAATACAATCTAGTATGGAAAATCTATCAGTCATTGCTTATAGCATAGTTGGTAGGACCTGTGAAAGGGCAGGCTCAGAATGGGCTGGGCCAAAGTAGGTCAGAATATAAAAGTGTGCGTGTGCGTGTGTGCGTGTGTGTGTTGTGTGTGTGTGTGTGTGTGTGTGTGTGCGTGTATGTGTGTGTTCAAAAAATCATCTTGGGAACTAAGAGAAGGAGCCCTTGAACTGAATTCTCCCAAGAGGCCGGGATGAGATGAAGCACGGAAGGGCTGGAGTGAAGACCGAGCAGCACTCACTAAGGCTCTGCTACTAGTCTGCTGAGCTAGTCACAGGTCGCTCAGTTTGGGGTGTGCTGGAAGACATACCGGGAGCTTGTACAAGGGTTCACAGGCCACAGTAAAGGCGTTTATAGAGGCCATCCAGCTAAGGCCAGCATCCGAAGCAGTCTGAATTAGTTACAACACAGTGCAGACTGTGACAAACCAGAACACATCTGCCGTCCAAATGGGCAGCTGCTTCTCATTCCAGCCGGTGCCGCCGCCGGCTCCAGTACCGCCAGATTCTTTTTGTTGTTTTCCAAGGCTGAAACTGCAGATTTTTATGTGAAAATTTCCCTAATTATTAAAGAATCTTGGAACCAGATAGAATACATCTGCTTGCAACATCCGAGTCAAATAATGACTTGTGTGTGGAGATAGAGACACCACACCTCCTAAGTACACCAGCAGGGCATCACTGGACATTTGAATGTGGGGACTGACGTCTCAGACTTAAGTTTTGCAGAGATGATGGCATGCTTGTACAGGAAAGGTGGGAGAGAGATTAGAAAACGATTACTTGCTACAAACTTGTGGTAGGAACCCAAACACAGCAGTAAGAGGAGAGGCTGTGGTGGCAGAGAAGGCAGATGCAAGGTCAGGGTGGGATCTGCTGTGCAGGTGGCTGATTAGATTGAAAAGATAAAGAGAGAGGGACGAAGCAAAATAAACCCTTTGCTCTGTGTACACAAATAGTTGTAGAAGCCACGGACAGTTCTTTTAGAAGAAGAATTCTGCAGCTGAGACAGGAAATAGCAAAGTATTCCAGAAAGTTGAGTCAGGGTTTGTGTGGTGAAATACTCAACAAGAGTATTTCTGAGTGCTCTGCTGGGCATAGTGCCCATTCTGCACGGGAGCTGGTTATACCCCTGGAGTCAGTTAATTTCCACTCCACAATTTTCCCTTCAGAATGTCCGTGTTCTAGCTTCATTTCTGTTGCTGTGGCATATGGTTGCAGTCTTTCACTGGAAGGAAAGTTAAAGAAGAAACTCAACCCGGTTAGTTACATTATATTCACAGTCAAGAGTGGAGAGTAGCACATGCACTCCCGCTGACTGCTTGCTTACTTTCTACGCAGCTAGCGTTCTCTACTGTTACACAGTTCAGGATCCCCTGGCTAGGGAATGGCGCCACCCACGCTGGGCTCAGTCTTCCTACACAAATTAACAATCAAGACAGTCCCCCACAGATAGGTGCCCACAGGCCAACCTGATACAGTCTCTCTTCCTGGGTGACTCAAGGGTGTGCCGAGTTGACAGTTAAAACTAAATAATATAATGCCTTTCAATACTTCTGCTTACTTATCTACTTTAGCTGTGCTAGGTGTAGAGCTAAGAGCCTCACAGATGCTAGACAAGTACTCTACCACTGAGCTACGTCTCTAGCCAGGATGTCTCTTTCATACAGCAACCAATTTAGTTCACATTCTCAGGTGCTGGTTATGACAATGGCTACCTCATTAAGTCTTCCTGATTCCTGGTCTCCATTCTTTAACTGGTTTTCTATATAAGTCTTCTTTGTGACCGTATCAAAATTAAACTCCTTTTTCTGGTTAGAAAGATCCTCCATATCCAGCACTGACCCTTCCTATGAATTGGTTTTCTAAGTCTTCCTTTAAACTGTTTCCTAACTGGCCTGTTCTGTACTTCATGATCTCTGTCAGCTAATCCCATCAAAGCCTGCTTTTGTCTTCATGACCTAACTTTTTGGTCTATTCTCCCCTTCTAATCAAAGTTTGTCCCTTCTTCCTTCTCTACTTGTTTTCTTATTGCTCCTGTTGCTTCCAAAGGCGGCTCGCGGCCTCTGCTGAGTGAGCTGCAAGAGGAGCCTCTGAAGCATTAAAATTCTTGCCAACTTCTTTTTCTTTCTGTGCACCCTACAGTCATCATAGGAGGAATTCTGTGAGCCCAACTCAGTGTCACAGTCATAGTTGGCTGGACCAGATGCCATTGGTTAAGCCACCTCAGAGATGGTTTGTCATGCACCTGACCCCATTGTGGCCAGTCCTCTTTTAGGAAAGGATGAGGCATTAGGAGAATGGCTTATTTGCCTTTGGCTATCATGACAAATACAACACTGATGATTCCTCATGTAGCCACTACATCTACCAGCACATGAGGAGCACCAAGGCCAGGTTCCCTCTGCTACTCCAGAGTTCCACATCTCTTTGTTAATAATCTCTATCAACTGCAATAAGCCTGGGCATGGTTTTTATTTAAGTCAAGAAGTTTTTTTATCCCTCAGAAATATTTCAAATGGAAAGCACATGAGTGACTACAGGCAAGACTGGTTGGCTGCCTTCCAAGAGACTCCACAAGATGAATTATCTTGGTGGATTTATCACAGCCCATGTCCTGGTTCTCAGCCTATAGATTTAGATTTTAGAAACTGGATTTTATCAACATAACAGATCTATTTGTCATCACTGGTACACATTAATCAGCTCACAAAGACAGAAAAATCCAGTATATCTATATATTAGTAGCTGTATGAAAGACTGGAATGCTTGACAGAACATCACATTCAGCAAAGATCGGAGTAAGGAGAGTCTGTGTTATGACATCCATGGAGGGAGGAACTGCACATAACCTTCAGCTGATAGCATTGCCAGGGAAGCTGGCAGCAAACTACCCTCTCTGGTAGGTTCCTTGCAGAAGTGATGATCTTGCTTCAGTTCAGTATTTGGCAATGAATCATCTATAATAGAGATTTATCCATTCCAGGGACAAGGCTCTCGCATCTGTGTCCAAGGGTACTCTCTCTCGGAGGATGACAGTAATAAATAATATCTAAGAAGTTGGCTCAATGACCGGGTCTGGGGATTGAGGTAGAAGTGGGAATTAAAGATGTCCCCTCCCAGTTGCTTGATGACTCAAATACTTGAATGCAGAATAGAGCCATTTTATTTATGCAGAGAAGATGGTGAGTTCAGGTTTGGATGCAGAGTGATATAGGATGCCTTTGATATTTCCGGGTTGAACTGTGGTGGAGGCTATTCTCTGTGCAGATCTGTTACTCAGAGTTGGGAACTGTGCCAGAGACACAGATTTGGGGTTTGTCAGCAGATATATGACTGAAGTCATAGGAGTTGATATAGGAGTCCCTGATGTTTTCCTCAGGGGAATGCACAGAGAACAAGGAGTAGAAGGCAGGGCAGGATTCAAGCTCACCAAAGCTTAACTGTTGGGTGGAAATGAGAAGCAGACGTAAAAGACTAAGAAGAGTAGCCAACAAATCTGCTTCCATGGAAACCAAGGTCTGAGACTATTTACACAAAGCTTGTAGGCGTTTTGAGTGGATGGACATTCTGAGTACAAAGCAACACCCAGTACTGCCAGGAATAAAGTGTCTCGGATTTAGCACACCGGACACTGCTACAGACCAGACAATGCTGCCCCTGAACTCACAAGCCTCCTGTTAAGGAAACTTGGGAAAGTCCTCTGCACCACAGTGCATCTGCCCTCTACGTACATGAGATGAGGAACTTAGCAGGATTAGCAACAGAAGAGCAGCAACAGGAAGAGAAGCCTGCTGCTGGGGACCTGACAAGCAGTAGTGATGGGTGGACGAGGGTGGACTGAGTTAGCTGAGAAACTCAGGCTTGTGTGGAGCAAAGAAGTGTGTGTGTGTGTGCACGCGCACGTCAGAGAGACAGAGCACCAAATATATGTTACTAAAGAGTGGCGTGGAGAACTAAATCAGAGAACTGCAAAATGCCTTTCTGAGAGGTGGAGATCGGTGTGGGAGGGTCTTGGCAAGTAGTCTAGGGTAGCCCAGAGCTTGCGATGTAGATCAGGCTGCCCCAGAACTCACAACCCTTCCTGCCTTTGCCTCCTTGGTGCTGTGTTTACAGGTGTGCACCTGGCGTATGAGGTCAGAGAACAAGCTGTGGGAGTTGGTGTTCTTCTTCCACCACGTGGATCTGAGCGTGGAAATTAAGTTGTCTTGGGTCTGGAGAGATGACTCCTCAGCGAAACACCTGCTGCTCTTCCAGCAGCGCTCAGGTTCCAGCACCCATTGCCAAGCATTTCACAACTGCCTGTAGCTACAGCCCCAGAGGATCCAGAGCCCTCCGTGTACCCACTGCAGGCACCCCCACACACGTGGCATGTGCACCCTTGGACATATTACATACGTAAATAAAAATAAAATAGGTTTAAAGAAACGAAATCGAGTTACCGGGCTGGTGGTAAGCTCCCACACCTGCTGCGCCAGCTTGCCAGCCTGCCTGTCACAGCTGTTTTTGATGCACCGCCTTGGCCTGTGGCCACACCACCGTGCATGTGCCCGGTCTTGCTAATACACTTTCCTTTTGCTTTGTTTCGTTTGTGGTTATTTTAGTGGGATCATAGATAGCACCAGTGAACCTCAAATATAAAATCTGAAGGATCTGTATATAGAGTTTGGTCCTGATGTCTGAGAAGGTAAGAACTGAGGCTTAGAAGGTTGAGAAGACAGCTTCCACCACTGCAAGACCTGAGTGAGCGTTACCAGACAATTGATGCCATATCAGTTTTAAAAATTTGTATGCTACCCAGCCCTACTTGTGTGCATGATGATTATAGAGTTGAATATAATAATTAGTGATCAATAGTCTATGATCAGAGATTTTAGAATCTAGAAGTAAATAAGCTTTAAAAATTATATGATAATATAGTAAAAATTATTAAAATCAAAATTTTTGGAATGTAATTTTGATCTTCAATGAAGAGAAAAACAGTAATAGAATGAATAACAGAATAAATTTAATTAACTCTATCAAATATTTTATTTTCATTAATTACTTAAAAAATTAATTCATCAGACTCTAACTGCACTAATATAGGTGACACTGACCAGAAATATGTAATCTTCTTACTTTCTACTTTATAATTTACTCATTTAATGAATATTTATCAATAACACTAAAGTTTGGCTAACATTTATCCTGGGTAGAGACACAGCTCAGTGGTTAAGAACATTCATTGCTCTTCAAGACGACCCATGTTGGGCTCATAGTCACCTGCAGCTCTGGCTCTTGGGGTTCTGATGCCCTCGTCTGGCTTTTGCACGCCCTGGCGCTCAGGTGCACACATGCACACACACACACACACATTACAGATACTTTAAAAAGGAGTAGCATTTCTTGCTCGTTCAGTTGCTTGTGTGTTGCACAGCATGAGGACCCAAGTTCTGATTCCCACATGAGGCTGTGACCAGCCCCAAGGAAGTTCCGACGGCAGGACGCTAAAGGCTCCCTGGCCAGCCCGTCCAGCAGAGCAAGGAGCTACAGGTTCAGTGAGGGACCCTCAAAAAGCAGGTGAGAGCAATTGAAGAAGAACACACACATGTGAGTGTGTACATACAAACACACAAATCATATTTCTTCCACAATCGTGTACTTCACACACTGACAAAATCTTTATGCTTAGGTGTTTTTTAATGTTTATAATTCATTATGATTTCCAAAAGGCAGATATTGAAGAATAAAGGTCCAAAATACTTTGTATTTCTGACAGAAAATAATATGAGTGCCTATGGCATATAAAACATGTTGTATTTTAGCAGCAGCTCTGTCCAGAGGACGGAAAGATCCTAGAGGCAAAATATTACAGCTGGCTTCACAGTTCAGCCCAAGTTACTGGCACCTAAGAAAGGCTGGATTTGGGGATACAGTAAATTTTGTTTTTATTGGAATTCAAACAGTCAGCTCATACAAAATAGCTAGAATGTTTTCCTTCCTGGTCTGGACTCTACTATTAGGAAAGGAAACAAATAAAAAATTCAGTGTTGCTGGTATTTTGCTTTAAAATTAAAACCAGGGCATGAATGGGGTCAGAACAAGTTTGGTGTGATTTCTCACATATTCCATATAACACACAGTGGGAACTGTTCAGGGTTACATAAATCAAGTTAACCAAACCAAGCTTCATCATGCATTTAGTATTACCAACAACATGTGCACCTTGAGCCATTGTTATAGGCTCACAATGCAATTCTGTGCAGAGCATTGGGGACTGTGGATGGGGTAGGTGGGACCACAGTGCAGTTCTGTGAAGAGCATTGACGAGTTGAGTTCAATGTGTGGGGTAAGTGGTCAAAAGTGATAAATTAGGAAGCAACCAGGGCACACGTAGAAGCAAGAATGTATCCTCCAGGAGGTGAACGTGAATGACAGAAGTCTGAGATGGGATTGGAAACGGAAACGGAAAGGGTGTATCCACCTAGCTTGCAGGCCATGAGGTGGTAGCATGGGAAGGAAATGAAGAATGACCAGGATATCGTGGGAAGCACCATTCAGGGTCCCGACCATATCTCTTTTCTTGAGAACGTAAGAATATCTCCTAGGTCACTGTGTTTATATCTCTTGAGTCTATGCTTTGTGCATAGTCAGCCGGACCAGGTAGAAATCTCGGATCTACACTGAGCCATTTACATGTTTGAAAATTTGGAATTTGAATTGAGATATCTGATATGTTTGAAATCTTCCTGTAAATGGAGGCAGTACTAATTTAGAGGCTGTATTGCCTATGTAGATAAGAAACATGGAAGCTTTGGGAGAAAAGTAGATGGTTTAGATATGTCTTATTTTTGCTGCAGTCTTAGGAACTGTGTCTTGAAGGAAAAAATATGGGTGCTAGGGAAAGAGGCAAAATCAGGCATACTAGTCATCTAAGTTAGGGCTTATGTTGTTGTGAAGAGACACTGTGACCACAGGAACTCTTATAAAGGAAAACGTTTAATTTGAGTGGCTAACATTTTCAGAGGTTTAGTCCATTATCATCATGGTACAACATGGTGGTGTGAAGGCAGACATGATGCTGGAGAAGGAGCCAAGTACCTTACATCTTGACTTGTAGGCAACAGGAAGTGATCTGAGATATGAGGTGGCATCTTGAACATAGGAGACCTCATAACCTGCCCCCCATAGTGACACACTCCTTCCTAAAAGGCCACACCTACTCCAATAAAGCCACATCTCCAATAGTGCCATTCCCTGAGTTTATAGAGGGCAGTTACATCCAAACTACCATGGGTTGGGACAAGGAAGTGCGGAATTAAGTTTTAGAATACAGATAAAAATGTATAGGGTCTAGAGAGATAGCTCAGTGGTTAAGATCACATACGGCTCTTTCAGAGGACCCAGTGCAGTCTGTAACTTCCAAATCCAGCGGCTCACAGCCTCCTTTAACACCAGCTGCAGAGGATCCAATGCCTTTTTCTGACCTCTATAGACATCTTCACTCATATGCACATCCCTGCTCACAAAGACTCAGATTCACATTTCATTAAAAATAAATATTTTTAAAGATAGAGATAACAGAAAGTGACTGAGAGTGAGTTCTGCTCTAGCCTAAGTCTAGCTCAGGAAGACCCTGTCACACACACAGTAAAAGTAAGTGTCTAGACGACTGTTCAACAGTGAGTGCTTGGCCAGTATGTATAAGGCCCTAGGTTATATCTCCAGCAACATACGTGTACACATGTGTGCATGCACACACACACAGCAGCTTTGACTACATTAGAGTTTCTTTGGCCAAACTAAGTATTAAAGCATGTGAAAGACCCCCGGAGTTGGGAGATTCTCACTCAAGTCTCGGGATAACACGACTCCCCAAGAACTCACGAGAGACCGTCCTTGCTGTAATCACACGAGGTTTATTGACAAGAACCAGTGTGCTGGGGCCGAGACTCATATCCCACGCAAGGGTAGAGGAGTTTGACCCCGAGTAGCTGGGAGAAGGGGTATTTAAGGGAAAAAACCACAACCCAAAGGGGGTAGGGAGGGCATCATTGGAAAATTCCGAAAATACCAGTGATAATCAATCACAAGGGGGTAATCTCAAGATTGTTCTCAAGATTATAATCTAACTTTGTGGTCAGCCAGTTCCCGGAACAGAGTCATGGAACCAGCTAACCTAGATTTTTGGCTCTCCTCTTCCTGCTCGGGGGTCTGGATTTATCCTGGTCTTTCACATGCAAGTTGCTTGATAATGGTCAAGTTTTAGTGTAACATTTAAATTTTTGATTTACACATATCAACTGAAAGATATAATTCCAACTAACTGAGATTTATTAATTGATCAAAATAACTGTTAAACACTCACTGGTCGTTACTCTGTGCTGGGGACAGAAATATAAGCATGTAGCCAAGAGTCTAACTCACGGGGTGACAGACATGCGGTGGTTTTATTTTTCCCCTGCCCTTACTTTCTCAGCAGCATCTACAACAGTCTTAATCTCTTTTGCTTATAGAACCTCGGCTTGCTCAGGACTGAAGAACAAGGTCAGAGAAGCAGGAGCTTCATTACCTCCGCTGGCTGCTCCCTCATCCTCTCCCAGGGCTCTTGGCTCGAGGGCAGGAGGAGAAACAGAGCAGAAAGGCTTTATTCTTTTTACTTGATTGAACACATTGCTGAAAATCCTGTGCGTGACCGCTTCTCTTGGAAATGTTTCCTGGGCATCTGTGCCCTCTCTGCAGTAGGTGTCTAATGACCAGTGTCTGCGGGGACACCAACGTGGTTCTTAGAGAAATCGCTTTGTAGGCGGAAGTATGTAAATACCACACGGCTGGAAAGCTCAGGTTCAGACTACAAACTGCTCAGAACAATTGCGAGGTGGCTGGCTGAGACGATCCAGCCTCACAGACTACTCTAACCCTGCACGGTCCCTTCACACAGAGACTGAACAACAAACGATACCTCTCTCCCGGGACTTGACAGTTAATCCCAACTTTTCTTTTCAGGATCCCCTAAAGACACTGCCCCCAGACAGCAGGAAGTAAATTTAAGAATACAACACCCACATTCCCAAGAGGTGGGGAAGGTAGTTTTTGGTCTTTCGTTGGGTTATTTGTCATTGTTTAGGGTGGTTGGTTACAAGTTGTTATTGGTAATGGTCAGGAAAAAAATTGAGCAAAGGAGATTAGATTTAAGGTTCTAGTTTTGAAAAGAAAAAAAGGGAAATATAGATATGATAGGATAACAGGGTAGATTATTGAATCTACTCTGTAAAGAAAAAGGAGGGGTATAGAAATAAAATAAAAAGGTATATTATTGAATCTACTTTTAAACCTAAAAAGCAACTACTAGTTTTAAATATTTTACATTGATATGTATTTTTGTATATTGATACAAATTTAAGTTTTTTAAAAAGAATATAATGTACATACATTCTAATCTTGTTCAAGGTATTATACCTATACCTTTTAATTTTAAATTAATTTAAATTTAACATACATTTAACAACAATGCAAGTTTCTGGTCCTTGAAAGTTATTATTACCATCTAAATAGGATATAAAGAACTACAAGTTAGTAGTTAGTCATCACAATCAAACTTGTAGTTGTATTAGGTATGTTTTCAATGTCAAACAGAGATATATTTTAGATAGATAGGTTATCTTCAAACACTTCAGAGATCTATAAGAATATGGCATTTAAGATGTTTTAATAACCTAGGTTCTTTATTTTTTTTTAATGACAATGAGACATGTATGCTCCTGGCAGCACCAATCTACTTCAGAGAAGATGATGGGCATCGAAGAAACTTCACATGGAGTTTACTTTATTTGTGGCAAAAGTAAGCCACTGTGTAAGAAAATTCCCCTGCCTCAACTGCTGACAGTATTCTGTCCTAATTAGACAAGCAGGACACAAAAGAAAGTGACTGTCAAACATTGTCAAGACAAGGAGGGACAGCCCTTCAGAATATCCTGCTTCACAGAAAAGTCTGTCAGATATGCTAGGCCTGTAGGCTGAAGATGGAGATGCCCCAGCATTGCAGAGGAACTTTGTGTGACTGTCCAGGCAGCCAGCTGTTTCTGTCATTTCTCACATTTTTTGGAAGTCACTTGCTTGCACTTCCTGCTTATTCAGTTAATATTATTTCCTTCTTGGGTTCCTGAGGGAGTTGAAGACTTTATAGTTACAGTTTTCCTTATTACCAGATTCAGAAATAAATTCACTTAAGAGGTATAAAGTTATAAGGTTGAGAGACATTAAAATATAGTTTTGGTAATGCAAATTAGAATAGATAGTTAATTAGGTACAACCTTTTAGACTCATCAAGATAGGATAGTAATGGAATATTCTATCTGAATTGTCAATTGCTGATGGACTAGACATTGTTAATGTATTTATTGTCTATTTATATGCATTTAGTTATTGTATTTATTGTATATAGTTTTTATTAGTTATAAACTTCTTTATTTTAGACAAAAAAGGGGAAATGTAATGATGTTTTATTTGTACTCTACAAATAAAGCTTGTCTGAAGATTGGAGGGCAGGGCTAGCCACTAGTTACCATAAAGGTATGTCAGTCTTTATAGACGGACAGAGTGATAAGGCAGGGTGGAGAGAGTAGCTCAGTTTCCTTAGGGCTGCAAGTCGGAGAGGTAAGATACCTAGTGGCTGGCTGCTCTGCTTCTCTGATCGTTCAGCAATCTTTATTTATGGAGTTATAATCTACTGCCTCTTAATGCTGGCATCCAGTCATACCCATCTAGCAGGGATACCCACAGTATCACGTTAGCCCTTCTGCATTCTTAAATTTCACCCATGGGAAACATATTTATTCTTTTTTTTTCCCATTTTTTTCAAGACAGGGTTTCTCTGTGCCCAGGCCTGTAACTCACTCTGTAGACCAGGCTGGCCTTGAACTCACAGAGATCTGCCTGCCTCTGCCTCCTGAGTGTTGGG
Source organism: Ondatra zibethicus (assembly GCA_004026605.1). NCBI lineage: Eukaryota > Metazoa > Chordata > Mammalia > Rodentia > Cricetidae > Ondatra > Ondatra zibethicus. Next base: position 10,558 of record PVIU01006947.1, on the reverse strand, counting down.
ATTAAAGGTGTGTACCATCACTGCCTGGTGAAACATGTATTCTTGTTATGCCTATGTAAACATAGCTCTCTCCCCACCAGTTTACTCAGGTAGTTGCAGAGCAGGCTAATGAGACCACAGCCTAGCAAAGCATACACTGGAAGAATGATATTCTAGTTTACTTGCATTGTGAGTGCCTCAAATGCTCAAACTCTTTTCTTGGTACCCATGGCTTGGGTGGTGTGTGCACCATGAGAGTTTCTGGATCCCAGCAGAGAGAAAAGAGGTTTATATGGAATCTGGAAGAATCAGGAGTGGGAAACTCAGAGTATAAGGGAAGCTTCATGCCAAAGAGTTTCAGAGAGAGAGAGAGAGAGAGAGAGAGAGAGAGAGAGAGAAAGAGAGAGATCCAGAGATGGCTAAATGGTCCTTTCTATTTATTGTTCAGCTGAATACTGATAAATACAGTCATTGAAGGGAAGATGCATATTTTTTCAGGGTTTGATTGAGAGACCCTGGCTCAATGAATAAGGTGGAAAAGTGATTTGAGGATGATTTCTCAACATCGGGACTCCATGTGCATGTGTGCACACTCATGCTCTCACACATATGCAAAACACACTATACACATATGACTAACACACTCATGGAAACAGAAAAAAAGATTAACAGCTTTGTCATGTTCACACCACATAGAAGAGCCCCTTTAGTACACAGGAATGAACAGAGACATATCCTCACAAATACGGCAAAGCCTATGTTCTCACTTTCAACAGTAATGCCTTAATACCACAGTAGCCCTCACAATATAGTTACATGCTAGGCTCGAGTTGCATGATCACAGTTCATCCACGTTTGAGGGGGGGTTTGCGTCTTCTGTTTAATAGGTGAAGACATTCGAGTACCGTGGTTTCCAGGGGCAATGAGCTCCAACGCTGTCCAGGTGTCTCCATCGCCCAGACTCATAGTCACAGCCTGTTTCTCTCTACAGCCTCTCCAATAGCAAAAGCAGTGACCAGTTAAAACAAATCGTTTTCCGGTTACTCCAGATCCGTAGGTTTCCACGGTGACCTAAACCAGTGATGCTTCTGTGAGGAGAAGGAAGAACTTCCTTATGGTCTCCTAAGAAGTTCATTAACATAAATTTTAGAATCTACAATGTGCACATTTTGGAAAACCTCATTTCAGGTTGTAAGTTCTCCATAATAGAATTTGTTTAACTCAACTTTCTTTTGTAAGAAATCAAAAACTATGAACTTTTCAGTCATAAAGATTATAGTTTTCGAAAGATCTATTGTAGTGCTTAGGTTAAGAGTGAAGTATAATAAGATTTCTACTTGTTTTCATCCACTTCCAATAATAAAAAGTGGTCTGAGGACTTATAAGAAAATTGTTTTAAACCCCAAGATGAAACAAAGAAGCACACAGAGAAAACCTAAGTCCAAGAGCTTGACAGAAGTGTACGTAGATCCCAGCAGCAAGTATGAGATGTTCCTGTGAACCCAGTAGAGGATGAGCCGAGACTCTGGACCTAAAGCACCCATCAAAGCAGGAACCGTCCAAGGGAGCAGAGAAACCCACCTGTCTCCTAAGGTGTTGAGCTTAACTATTAAAGATGAAGCGGTGCTTTAGAAAGGCCTCTGTAGCTGCTGTGAAAGCAGCCTTCACTCCAGGACGGCGGCTTAGTTCACCGCAGCAGCTGGTGCCATGGCCCGGCTCTCTCCTATCCCATTCCTCTGTTCCGGGAACACTGACTAAAGGGCCACGGGATCACAGAAGACACGGGCGCTGCTGACCCCCCTCAAATATCTCTCAGAGTTGGAGGAGACATAGTTTAGATTAAGAAAAGATTTGTTGAGGTCACAAGTTTGAAAAAGATTAGATGTAAATGACTGTCATTTCATGACCTCACATGTAGAAGCCACAGATACGCTGGCATGTAGAAGTCACAGATACGCTGGCATGTAGAAGTCACAGATACGCTGGCATGTAGAAGTCACAGATACGCTGGCATGTAGAAGCCATAGATACGCTGGCAATAGCTGACTCTTACACAGAAGTTGTAAGTATTGTATTTTTTCTGTTTCTATAGATTGCAGACAAAATGGCCCACTGAACGCCCATTGACTCTGTGCTGGAGACTACACTGTGTGCGTATGACACAGCCTTTCGGGCTCCATTCTCTCTCGGATTTAGGAGTCTTTCCTCCTCCAGGGCCTTGTGCAGCCTGTCTACGGCTCTGTCCTAGCTTGTGCCACCCATATTCTTGTAATGTTATTGTTGGCTTCTGTATCTTTCCCTAAAAGGCATCATTGCCCTCTGCGCAGGCCTGGGGCCACCGTAGGATCTCGCTGGGAGAAAGTGCGTGGGTGTCTGGGTCGCATGTAGCACACTCCACTTTCATCCAGTTTGAATGGCAGGAGTTCAGCCACCTCGGAGCTCCTGTCCCGTCCCTAGCATGGTGGGCTCAGTGGTAACTTCATTCGTATGGGAGATGAGAATGAGAATTTTCGGGATACTTGGCAATATTCACCTGAGGAAAGCAGAGGGAGAAAACAGAATTGTTAAAATTGCTTTGCATATATTGTTAAAACAGCATATAGCCATTGGGAGTATAGTATAGTTCCATGTAGAACACTCTCTCAAAGTCCTGGGTTCAATCCCCAGTACCACACATGTAGACACACACACACACACACACACACACACACGCATGCATGCAGACACACACGCACACACATACACTTCACATGACACTGAGGTGAGTTTTATTTATATTGGAGGTGTATACATCATTACCATAAAATAGTCCCAACATTTGAAAATTAAAATCTGAAATTAGTTAAGTATTTTATAAATTCAGAAAAATTTTATTCCCAATTCCATTTATCTTTAAATAGCTGGGAGTTATAAATCTATAACTTTAATTTTTTGTCTAATCCTATCCTAAATCAAATAATAAAATCATTAGGATAAATAAGCAAAATTTTGAATTTTGCAAGAGATGTGGATAATATAAAGAAAATAGAAGTTGGGTGTGGTGGCACCTGTCTGTAGATCCAGAGCCCAGGAGGTCAAGGCCAGAGGATCGTCATAAAGTTGAGCCAGGCTGGGCTACACAGTGAGGTCAAAGCCAGTCTTGGCTACATGGTGAGTTTGATGTCAGCCTGGAGTATCCAGAGAATATGAAGGTTTCCCACTACCTACTAAGAAATTGTTAGATCCCCCAGATCCCAGAGCTGCTGGCAATGTCCTAGGATGATGGCCCAGGCCCAACCAGGGCAGATTCTTACCCAGTAAACAGAATGATTCTTGTTTTTAATTGTTCTTCTTTTTTTTAACCTTTATTTTATTTTGAGTGTTTTGCCTACATACATCTGGTGCCATGTGCATGAAATGCCTGCAGAGGCCAGAAAAGGGCATTGGACCCCCTGGGACCAGAGTTACAGCCAGTTGTGAGCTGTCTTGTGGGTGCTGAGAATCAAACCTGGATCCTCTGGAAGAGCAGCCAGTGCTCTTAGTCAATGGGCCATATCTTTAGCCCCAAACAGGATTCTTATCAGGTAAACAGAAACCTAAACTCAGAATTCCTCAGAAACCTCATGCACGATGTGGGTGTCTGTCAGGAGAGCCACTACTTTTCTTCTTGGCCCTCCAAGGTCAGCTACCTCAGGCAAAGCACGTCTGGCTCCCACTTACCCTATACAGCCTGGAACAACCCGAGCCCCACGCTGCTGGCTGTGGCCTAAGATGCTTGCTTTCCCACCAAGCCGCTGTTCTCTACTTTCATGAAGCAGCCAGCATTTTGTCTCCCAGTAAACTGTTTTTCTACCCACGGAGTGGTCACGTTCAGTGGTCTCACTGCATCTTGCTTACAGAAAGTTTCATGTAAATCTAGTGTATGCAAGAAACTTACATCCTTGTCTCTGATCCCTTACTAATAGGTAAGATTTAAAATAAGTTCTGGTCTGATTCTGATATGGAGAAGTGAGTCTCAGGCAAGTTAATATTCATACCCTCACCAATAACAGCCATAAAAATTTGGACAGAATATAGGTGATCAAATAAAAACCTTCTTAAGGGTTCTGGAGACTGAACAGAGGCACAGCTTGGAACACAGCAGTAGAACCCCTCAATTCTGCTCATCTATGTGCTGCCCCAGGGTTGTTTACCTCATCTATGCCCTGCTCATCCTGCTCCCTCTGTGTCTCATGGCTTCTCTTTGTGACTCATCCTTCTTCCTAGTCCTTAATGTGATGCTGTGGCCGTGGAGATGACCAGTGACCAGAGTGCTTGCTCTACAACTGTGATCTTATAATCAGACCCTACATATATGGTGGGTATCTCACCTGCTATTCAAGCCTTGGAAGTCAGAGGCAGAAAATCCCTGAGGAAGGTAGCTGGTGAGACCAGTCGTATCTATGGAAGGGTGGGCAAGGGTGATTCCGGTATCAACCCTGAACCTCCACATGCATTGCACTCGAGTGCATGCACACCGTACACATGTGCAGACTACACACACTCTTGGAAGTGAAAACATATGTAGGAGTAATACAACAACTACAACATAAAGAGTGGGGGGGTTGGAAGTAAAAGAACCTAGATGGCTGCAAGTTACTATATTAATACTAAACAAAATGTGTAAAATTTAAGAATGCATATCAAAATACTCAAATAAACTACTAAAATAATCATTAAAACACTAAGATATAAATTTTAAAAATATAAGACTATTTAATCTCAAAGAAGGAAAAACAGAAAAACAATCAATGTGACATATAGAAATTAGTAGACATGAATATAGCCATACCAGTAATTACATTAAATATAAATGGACTAAATATTCCAACAAAGAAATTAATATGGTCAAAAGAGGTTAGAAAGTAGAACTAACAATCTGCTGACTCTAAGAAATGTACTTTAAGTGCAAAGATTTATTTTGGATATATATATATAGATACATTAATAGAAGTGGGTCCCAAAACTAAATTACAAATAGCTTATTTATTTTCCACAAAGTTTCCCTAGAAATTCAGCCGGGAAAAGAGAATAAACAAACGCTTCTAGAAACATGGGATGTTTGTATGAAAACATCAACAGAGACAAGCTAGTTTTACTTCACACTGCATAGGTTAACTCACATGCTTGAAAGACCTAAAGATAAAGCTGAATGTATAAACCTGCTAGGATATAAAGCAGAAAATATCTTTGTCAACTTGTGACTGGCAAAACCCACAAATCACAAAGTTCAACAATTATGAACTAAGGAAGCCATGGTGTAGGTGAAAATATTCTCTATCGTACTCCTGTATCAAAGGGCTGAGTGGTGTTCAGAATAAAGACTCAACAAGATCGCAACTCACTAGCAGCTCCTAAGGGTATGTTGAGTAAATGGAAATATCGTTAATTTCATTAATTATCTAAGACATGGAAAGATGCCATTGTTTAGAAATAGCCTGGTCTATAAAGCAAGTTCCAGGAGAGCTAGGGCTGTCACACAGAGAAACCCTGTCTTGAAAAAACAAAACAAAAGGAAAACAAACAAACAACAACCAAAAAAAAAAGAGAGAAAAGAAAATAGAAAGAAAAGGGCAAAATGAGAAAGCTTGACACTAAGCAATGTTTTTAGTTTGTCTTAGTTACCATTCTATTGCTGTGTAGACACCATGACCAAGGCAACTCTTACAAAAGAAAGCATTTAATTAGGGGAGTGCTTATTGCTTCAGGGGTTAGTTCATTATCATCATGGTGGGTAGTAGCTTGGTGTCATGTAGGCAGGGAGGCATGGTGTTGGCGCAGTAGCTGAGAACTTTACATCCTGACCCACGGGCAGCAGATCTACCACATCCACCAAATTCTGATCCTGGGCCTGGTGTGAGCTCTTGAAACCCGAAAACCCATCCCTGGCAATACCTCCTCCAACAAGGCCATGCCTCCTAATCCTTCTTGAACAGTTTACCGATTGGGGCTAAGCATGCAAATATATGAGCCCGTGGGGGCCATTCTTATTCAAACCACCGCACGGTTGAAAATTAACGGGGACATTTTCCACTTGAGGCAGGAATAACAAACGATATGGCCACTTTGGAAAACAATGTAGAACTTTCCTAAAAAGTGAAGCATACACTCCTGTACAATCATTCATTCTTCTCCAATGCATACACAAGAAAAATGAAAGCATATGGCCATATAAATACTTTTACCGAGGGGCTGGAGGGATGACTGGTGGGTGAGGACACCTGCCATCAAACCTGGCTTACCTGAGTTTAATCCCTCAGACTCACGTGGTGGAAGGAGAGAACAGACCCCTGCAAGCTCTTCTCTGATCGTCACACATGTGCAGTAACACGTGTGTTCTTTCCTTCCCCACCTGTACATACACAGAATAATAAAAATGTAGCAAAAAAATTTTTTTAAAAATCCCTTACAGTTTTATTCATAATAAGTCAAAACTGGAAACACAGCCAGTGGTGAGTGAGCAAGCACTCTGTAGTGATCCACACAAGGGCTGTTCCGGTCTACAGTGGTAAACGAACCACACAGAACCACAGTCATCCGAAGGCATAAGATGCTGGCAGACAAACAATAGGGGTGAAGCTGAAGAGGATTAGGCAGAATGAAAGAAACCAGACCTGAGATGCAGATTTCATTGATAGAGGGCAGGAAGTGCCCCTAATGGATAAAAAGCAGGTCAGTGGTCGCCCTGGGCGCAGGGCAGACAGGGCCAGTTGACTTTAGGAAGGAGGACTTCAGGGTCCTTCAGATGCTCTGTCAAGGCAGTGACTTCTTGAGTAGATACAGCTGTTATAACTCAGGGAGTTGTATTTTTAAATGGATACAGTTTGAGGTACATAAATTATTTATTCATAAATTTTACGATACAAAAATCGGCCTTGTTCATTACTCTTCCGGGATGGAATCTATTTCTCATTCAGCATTGGTTTTGACTCGGTGATTCTAGGTCTGCTCTCAGAAGCCATGCCAATGAAAGCATGGCCAAAGAATAAGCATAAATACTCTGCTCCAAGAGTCCCTGGAACATCTGAAAGAAGCCAGCTATTTCCTGAGTCTTTTCTTCTCTAGGTTATATACTGCCGGATTTCATCCCAGTCTGTGTTGTAGATATCCTTTAGGCCCCGGGCTGCCTCGCTTGCCTATTTTCCCATGGTAGCTTGTCAACAGTCCTCATAGGATGACTCACCCGAAACAGAAGGCAACATTTTAGGAACCACCTGTTAGGTTTTGCTCAAAAGGAGTAGCAAAAGAAGAGCCGCGGCCAGATAAACAATGTGAGTTTTCTGGGTCGCTACTCTTTTTAGTCTTTATAATAATTTTACTTTAATATTTTTTGTGTATGGGCTTTGTGTCTCCATGTATGCCTGTGTATCATGTGCATGCCTGGTTTCAGCAGAGACCAGAAAAGGGCATAGGATTTTCTGAGCTGGCATAATGGACAGTTGTGAGCTACCCATGGGTGCTGGGACTCAAACCTGAGTCTGCTGGAAGAGGACTAGGGCTCTTAACCACTGAGCTATCTCTCCAGGTCCTAAGTTTTGAATCTTTTTTTAAAAAAGACTTATTTATTTACTATGTACACAGTGTTCAGCCTCTATGTATGCCTACAGGCCAGAAGAGGGCACCAGATCTCATTACAGATGGTTGTGAGCCACCATGTGGGTTGCTGGGAATTGAACTCAGGACCTCCGGAAGAGCAGTCAGTTCTCTTAACCTCTGAGCCTCTCCAGACCCTAAGTTTTAAGTCTTAAAGAAATTAATTATTATAGAATTTGCAGTAAAATGAAGGGGTTTAAATTATCTATTTGGCTTAAGTTTTTGCTCCATTTTAGAACCCAGAAATGAAAATAGTTAAGAATGTTCTGAGCGATTGTATCAGTTAGGAGACAGACTCCACCAGAGATAAATGCTTATAAGTGAGGCCTTAACATGGCTTTGGGGCTCGGAAAGGGTGTTCAGCTTTGTGTCTGATCTGCAGAGGTGGCATTCCCCCATTTGTATCACAGTTCCTACCTCTTGGAGTCAAACTTACCGGCAGCTCTATGATCATAGCCTTGCCAAAGAGGCCAAGAAATCATGACCACATGTGTGCTTTATACTGAGGTGTGCAAAGCAATCTCCGTGGAAGGGAAAACTCAAAGCATATGGTGACTGGATGGTTGGTGGTGGGAAATAAAATACTAACAAATGTCAGAGCAGCTCTGAGACTGCTGTGCCACATACATGTTTTATGTGATCTGTGCATATGTATTTATGATGGCAAAGCTATCACTCAGGAGCAAAATCAAAAGAAAAAAATACTTTGTATACTTTATTTAAATCTACCCTAATTGACAATAGATGTTGCAAATACAGTGGAAATCTCTTCAAAGTTTTTAAACTTTTTTGTTTTGTTTTGTTTTTTGAGACAGGGTTTCTCTGTAGTTTTCAGGCCTGTCCTGAACTAGTTCTCGTAGACCAGGCTGGCCTCGAACTCACAGAGATTCTCTTGCCTCTGCCTCCCCAGTACTGGAATTAAAGGCACGCGGCACCACCACCTGGCCAATACTACATTCTTAAATGACTGAAAGTTTATTTTAAAGGAACGTAGTAGCCATTTGCTGCTGTGTGCACTGACAGAGAAAACTCTGGACCCTTCTGCTGCTGAGTTCCATAATTTATGACAATGTCTTAGTTCAGGCTGCTTTAACAAATTTCCCCAGAATGGATGTCTTAAACAGGTTAATGCTCACATTTCCAAGATCTGAGACATCTAAGGCCATGTGCTGGGAGATTTAGCTTCAGGTGAGAAACTTCCTCTGACTCTCAATGTATCTGCTTGGTTTGTTTGGTAGACAGGGTCTAATGCAACGCAGGGTGGCTTTAAAGTGAATCCTGCCTCAGCTCCCCAGCCTCAGGGAACTCAGGCGTGTGTCTCATTATCCACCAACTTTTCTGATCTCCTACAAGGCCACCGATCTTATTCATGAAAGCGCCACTTCGAACTAACTATTCCTCAAAGGTCCCACCTCTAAATACCATCATATTGGGAATTAGATTTCAACATTTGAATTTTTGCAAATTAGGTTAGTAAACATCTGGTCCGTAACAAATGTATCCTGTTTTGGTAAGACCCTTGCCTTCATTAAGCACAATGGATCCGGCTGCTAGACGGATGTTCTTTCAGAGGACCTGAGCTCACTGCTACTACCCACACTCCTTCGGGAGACTCAGTCCAACTCTAGCTCTAGCGGAACTCACTTTCCAGCCTCTCAGGGAACTGCCTGACATACATGTATTATTTTCATCTTAAAAAACAAACAAACCAACCCTTTGGATATAGGTCCAATGCCTTTGAAAGGAATGGTAATTCAGCCTTTCTGCTATGAACTATTTATGGAGCCAGAAATAGGCTGGGCATGGTGGCGCACGCTTTTAATCCCAGCCCTCGGGAGGCAGAGGCAGGTGGGTCTCTGAGTTCGAAGCCAGCCTGGTCTACAGAGTGAGTGCTAGGACAGCCAGGGCTACACAGAGAGATGCGGTCTTGGAAGAAAAACAAACAAAACTCACAACAACGACAACAAAATAAAAGTTATGAAATAGCCCATTTATTAGTTTATGTTTTGAAATAGGTTTCACAAGTAACAACCATTGATTTTTATAGTTCAGGAGAGTTGAAAGAAATCGATATTATTGAGCATTTATGAGTTAGGAATTAATACCATTGAGGACGACAAATTAAGATTTGACGTTCAGTTTTTTTTTTTTTTTTTTTTGCCCAAAGGTTATAGGTTACATAGCTATTAGGCAGTAGACTCGCAAAAGGGGGAAAAAAGAGTAAAAAGAGTAAGTCAGAAGAATTATGTGGGGCCTGGTGGAGTTTTTTTTTTTTTTAGTGTAAACATCTCTGGGAGAAAGGTATCTTTGAACCGCTGTTCTACCAGCTACAAGTTTTCCCATGAAAATAGGCCCTGCCGGTCGTCACAGGACAGCTTTGCTAAAGACGTTTAAAAAGGTAACTTACATTTGTAATTTGAGTTTGCCGTTTAAGAACACGCCATTCTTGACTGGGTCATTCATCTCTAATCAATTCAAAGTCACTGAGAGTTCTTAAATTTTTATTGCGTTGGTTGATTGACTTTCGTTTTTTCAAGACAGTCTGAGCTGTGTCTGTCTCCCGAGTGCCGGGATTAAAGGCGTGCGCCAGCACCGCCCGGCTGCACTGCGACTTTTAAAAATATTTACTTCTGAACTAAAGTTGTAATGGTGACGGTGACCTACTGGTTGTCACTTTGAACGAGACACTTAAGGTCCTTTTTAGGTCGTGAGACAATGGGGTCCCAGAGCTGCGGTGGTTAGGACGGGTTGGCAGAGCCCTGGGTGCCCTGCCGCAGGGAACGGTTGCGCTGGGAGCGGGAGCGGCGCCGCCAATCCATTCCTTGGCGTTTGACTGAGCCGCCTAGGGGGTCGTTGGAGGAGCCGGCCGATCGGCACTCGGCGCTGCGGCCTGGGCCTGGCGGGCCTCAGGCGTGGGGAGCGGGTGCGCGACCGGCCGGGGTGAGGGGGCGCGTGGGTGAGCGGGGGC